>OOFC01032740.1:1243-45570 GCA_900323345.1 Pseudochromis fuscus | reverse complement strand
GAAATCTTTTTTTTTTTTTTTTTTTAGACTTACATTCAGTTTAGCAGCTTTCCAGTCCTCATGTTTGGCTGGAAAAAAAAGATATAATAATCACTTGATTTACATTAATGCACCAAAAATCTGGCGCATCACTCCACACAACAACACTTCAGTGTCATCACGAGACGAAATGTACACAATGACCATGTAAAATCTTTAAAAAGTTGATCTCACCTTCCTGCTTGACCATAAAGTTGGTTAGTTCAGACTCCTGGCTTGGCATAGTGATGTGGGACATCAGGCTGAACACATTGTTCTGATATACAGGCATCACAACCTGAGCAACAAGCAAGCAATGTTTGGCTCATCAAGTCATATTTTTCAACAACAATAATTGCGTTTATGTAAATAATCCATGCTTTCCTACCCCTTTGTTTCTGTCCATGACTTTGCCTATATTCTCACGGATTGAGCTCATTACATAGTAACGTAAATCTTCCATCTCCAGGAACTCCTGGAACCTGGAGATCAGCAGGGAGTTGTCTGCAGTTTTAGACAAAAGGTTGTCTACCACAGCCTGTCAGCACAAGAAAACAGGAACATCAGAATCTGCCATTGGTCACCAATGACAAAAGGAAAACAATTTTAAAACTATTTTTTAACAACAAAAAAAAAAAAGATCAAGTAAAACAAAAGAACACATGATTAGTTGTTATGTATACCAAAGATGGCCACAACCTTACCTGGATCAGTTCCCTCGGGAAGCTGTAATGTTCACTCCAGTCTAGGTCTTCAAGAGGATGCTGTCCTTCTCCTGCAGCAAACTTCATCAGGCAACACAGGGCTGTCTCCTGTACAGAAAACTAGCAATCAGTTTCCTTTCCAAGCATTGCATAATAGTAAATTACAGATTTAAAAAGAAGAAGAAGAAAACTCCCGTGACCCAATTGGATAAGCAGGTATAGAAAATGATTGAATCAATGAAATATAGAATGGTGTTGTCAGACCCAAGCTGGAGTAACATGGTAGTTTATATGAGAAAAATACCTTTCCCAGCTTTTAGCAATAGAGAACCAAACAAAAACAGCTTGCAGACAAAGTTATTGGCTAAATGGCATCAGTAATTCTCAAAACGGTTAGTAAGTACAGCACAACAGCACCATTGAATGTGCTTGAAGTTATAGATGCAGAGTGATTGCAGTACCAGTACCACTGTATCTAAGCACACCTGCACTCTCACACACACTCACACACAGATAAAACCCATGCTACAGTAGTGGGGGAGAACAAGTGAAATTTCAACACAGTTCTTATTCTCACCTGGATTAGAGATTTTTGTTTTTCTCTGAATCACTTTAGTTGCTTTGTATATAAATGCGGAACTGTGAGAGGAGAATGATGAAAACTCATCTCACCTTGATGCTATGCAGTTCATGGCTGAGGTGCTCGAGCAGAATCTCCACACAACTGTTGTAACGGTGTCGCATGAACATCCTGTACTTGTCTTCTGCACTGTATCCTCCTGGACGGGACAAAGATAGAGACACCATTGTTGGGTAACTTTAATTAACAGCGAATGATAGTGAATTATCAGCATATACTCACCACTCAAGGCTTCGTCCTCTCCGGGGAGTTTTCCTATGAACAGCTCTTTTCTCTCCAGCAACGTGCAAAACAATTTACTGCACGCATTGACAGCACTGACAACGTCCTTCTCTTTTTCTGACTGCAAATAAACACGAAGAGCAAGCGTTAACTACAAAGACTCCACATCTTAGTGTCAATGACGCTAACATTAGCTGAACAGCATGCATTCATACCGGTGCTCATAAAAATGTGCTTATGTGTTTCAATTTTTACCTGAAGGAACTCGAGTATGTCGAAAACATCGTTGGCATGCTTTCTGCTTCCAAGTATAAGCTCGACGTTCCCGTTTAAATCGAGTTTAGCTGTTTTTACACTTTGTTTTGTTGTTTCTCCCGAACTCACGTTGCGTCTTTTGGTCGGCGCCATGTTTGCTGATGGATGATGCGTTCACGTCGCATCTCAAAAAAACGAAAAAGCAGCAAACGTCAATGTCCCCGAAGGTTCACAGCCTACATTTTTATGATAAAGCTCAGTTCATATTGCGGCCGATTGTGTAAATAATGTCACATGACATATATACATTTTCATCACATCTCACTGTCGTAGAAAGTAAGGCAATCATAATTAAAAGGTAGTTCTGCTTTTCTGAATCCAAAAGTTGTTGAATGCGACATGGGCTAAGAACACTTCAGTTTAGTATCGCCTCCTAGTGATTGGAAGGAGAAGTGCTTATTTATATCTTTAAAATATAGATGTTTTTATGTTGGTGGTTTTATACTTCTTTAGATTTGATGAAATATATAAAAGGACACATGTGATGCAAGAATGCGTAATTCATTAAGGTCCTAAATTATATCTGCAATTTGTAATTGGGTAAAAGTGGAAACAGTGGAAAGTCTAATTAAACCATTAGACAATGAATTTTACCTGACATTTGATTTGGATAAGCGGTACTAACCCCAATTTTCAACCCCAATACCAGGATTTAAGTTTTGCTGTATCCTTAAACAGCACCTTACAGAAATCATACAGGTAACACAAATGTAATAATCACATCATCATAAAAAATATAAATACCCAGATATCCATATTTATTTTAGTGTGAAATAAACATTTGGAAACATCCAGGTTGCAAAGAACATAGTCTTTTATTATCTTGTTGTCTGTTGATAATATTTGTAAAAGAGAAACAGGATTTAATCCCACTAAAAAACACAAAGGTATTCTATCACACAATAAAAAGAAATTAATCCCCAACATAAGAAAGAGATTGTTTTGGTGAGAAAATGAATCTTTTTTCCACAGGCAGGGTGGCCTAATCCGAGTCATTTCCTTCATCTGTATTGTCCTGGGGGAAAAGGAGAGCAACAATCAATTAGCATAGGTGACAAAATAGATTATCAATGTCAAACACCTGCATTTCAAATAAATTGTGTTACCAAATTTCCAAATACCTGCTTTTGATCCTTGCTGTCGTGTGGCCCAGTAGCTGTGGCTTCAAAGTCATGGATAGGAAGTGTGGACATCCAGCTGACCATGGAGCCCTCCTCACGTTCCGTCTCAACAATAGTGGGGTAGATATGAGCCTCCTTGAAGGCCTTGATTGCCTCCTCTTCATGTTCCCATTCCAGCCGCTCATGTAACCCATCCCCTCCGAAGCGCTTGTTGTACCGGTCAAAGTGAACCTTTTCCAGGACCAGACCCAGACCCGGAGCTTTGGGTACATCCACCTTCTCCTGACCCCAGCTCCGCTCCATCACTTCTTCCTTTGCGTAGCCCTTGACGATTGCAATCACGAGGCCAATCATCTTACGGATTTGGTGCATCATAAAGCTCTGGCCTCGTACAACGATCTCTGCAAACTCACAATTGCTGCGGATAAAAGGCTCTCCACAGGACATCTCTGTAATGTAGCGGCGGGCACTGGGGTCACTTGGAGCCTTCTGAGAGGTGAAATTATGGAAGTTATGAGTGCCTTTGTAGAGAGCAAAAAGACGGTTCACCCTCTGAAGTGTTTCTGGTTCCATGCGATAGGCTGCTATGTTTGCAGTATCATAGTCTTTAGGGGAAAAGGCCACTGTTGGAAGCGTATAGGAGTATGTACGAGCATCACAGTTGTTTTTGGAATTGAAACCCTGGGTCACCCGTTTATGTCCTGTGAGCAGAAAACAAAAATGATTTTTGAAAAAAAAAAATTTAACAGTCCTTTTTTCATTCATCATCCCAAAATAAAATCAAACAAATTATAGAAAATATCCAGGACCAGTGTCTCACCAAGCACTCTGATCTGTGGTGGCAGATGGCCATTGATTTTTTCAATGATGTCATCAATCAACCGCACCTTTAAAGACACCACTTGGCCAGCTGCAGACACACCCTAAACAAATTCAAATAAACAAACACCACCATAGTTTGTCATATGATAAACAAACATTTTATTGTTTCAGTGAGTATTTGACATTTCCTCTAACCTGGTTCTTTAGCAAAATGCTGTGCAATGCATTCCTAGTATGTACAAACCCATACCTTATCCGTTCTGGCACATCTTTGGAAAGACATCTTCTTCATGTCATCACCATGGTTTTCAGGAATACAGCCAGATTTAATAAGAGCAGTGACCAAATCATCTTCAATGGTCCTAAATTGAGAGTTTCCAGGATTTCTCTGTAACATGGAAAACATTTACATATAAAAGTTAAAATATGATAAAGTGCTTAGTTCTGAGAGAGATAATCACCAAAATAACATACCTGCATGCCATAGTACCCCTTCCCAGAGTATGCCAAAAGGAGGACCACTTTCTTTTTAGGATATTTCTTGTCATCTTCAGTGTGTTCCCCATCTACTTTCAATCTCTTGGTGGCCTGCACCTTCTCAACAGATTTCTCATTTTCCTCATTAGCTCTTTTCAACAGCTTCTGCTGATCCGTGGATCCTTCAGTCATTGTGCAGAAGAACTTATAAAGGTCACCTGCTAAAATAACACCAAATATACAGTGATAATTATGCACTCGTATATTATAAGATGCACAGTACATCTGAAATGTAAGAATTTTTGCACAAATGTAAACAAGAACTATATGAAGTCTCGTGAACACGGGGGTAGGGAAACTGAAATAAAAGACAGGAAGAGACTCATCCACAGCGTAAACACTTAATAAAAATGAACACATTCTCAAGTTGTTTTGTTAAGCTGGTTTACCGTTTATCTCTCTCGTCCGTCTGTGGTTAACTAAGGCACTAAACAGTGGTTGGAGCGGACGCATGTCAGGCTAAACCATCATGAGATGATCCTGCAGCTAAAAGATGTAAACCGTTGTATCTGCTGGACTCGGGAAGCAAGGACGAATCAGCAAAGAATATCTTTATGTAATTAACTTAAAATGTCTCGTGGTAGAAATACAAATAAATTTTACTGACTGTAGTCATAAATATCTACGAACGGAGCATAAATTGCTAAATACAGCTGGACTACTCTGTAGTAGATGCGGCATACTCACATGGCAAACTACCTTTGACCTCTGGCAAAATCTCGCGATACTTGTCTTGTTCTCTTTTCCGCATACGTCATAGCAATAGTTTATGGCCATAGCAGTCATAGTTTGTTAAACCATTTCATTGAAACAAGAATAAATAAAATTCAGCTGGTCTGTGGATAAAGTATAACCACCCATGTTGTGTTTTTTTAAACTTTATGATTTACGTGGAAAAACTAAATATATCGACTCAAACTTATCACCACGCGTTTTGAGTTAATCCCATGACAGGCAGCTCCATGTAAATGATAGTGAATCCAGAGACAAGTGTTTGAAAATTGATCGTTAGACCTATATGATAATTTTGCTAACAAATTAGTCTTAGTGTTAACAGCAGACTCTCAGAAAATTGCTATCATGAAGAAGGAATATAACAATAATGACTTTGTGTGTTAACATTTGATGGTTGGATAAAATAAGGGACAAAGTACAGAGTGCAACCAAGCCAAATCAAGTTAACATGGACATCAGAAAAATCTAATGTACCATATGTAGTAGCATTTTTGTCCACTTGAGTGCAGCAAAACCATATAAACAGAGTGATGAGAAATGTTTTTAAATGTAAATGGAGCTAATTGTTTTAGGTGCTTGCAGACTTCTATGACTCTTTAAATAGGTATAAAAATAAATCCAATTAGTCCTCTGGGTCCTCAGGCTGTTGGCTTTGAGAGCTGGATCAGTAAATAGAGTAAGGGCTAAATATCAAATGATCTTACACTGATCCTTACAATTTACATTTAGGGTAAACTACAGTATATTGTGCTAAAGAATAACACTCAGGGCCTTGTTAATGGAAAGGGTGGATGTGCCTTATTCTAGATTTCACATGACCTCTGACATTGTAAGCAGACTTATATGGCAATAGAGATTGTTTTATTGTGCAAACCAAAGACATTATACATAACATGAACCTTTCTTTACCATATAAAGAAGTCTTACTATATTAATTTACAGTAGCCACTCATCATGATCTGCTGAGACTCATATAACTGTTACACATGTGGGTAAACACTGAAGTCAAAGTATGAAGGTATAGAGGTTATATGCACCTTCAGAGCAGAGTGTATGTTTTTCTCAAGGACAGGACAATAAGGAATAATACTGGTTGCCAAGAGGCCAAACTATTAACCTCCTCATCCTGGGATGTTCGAAAACAATTGCACTTTTTCTGTACCTTATAAGGTCATCAGCTAGTTATCTGCTGAAAACCCAATGCCAAACATAGGCATGCTATGGGATATGGGTCTTACTTGTGAGAATCCCATATCACTCAAGGCATCCCATATCACAGGCATCCCATATCACATATGCTAGTTCTTCCAACAAATGCAGTTCTTACTCAGCCATGGTGATTCCCTGTGTGAAATTCTTCAAGATTGAGCTGATGAGATTGTGCTGGATAAAACCACTTAGAGTAGGAGTATTTTTTTTCAACTGAATTACGTTGTCACATAAGTATGTTCTTGACAGTATCAAACAAGGCTGTAGTTTTGTGTTGTAGCGTAGATATAATCCATTTCATTTTGGGAAGTGGTCATTTTATATGTTATCCTCTTCATGTCCTCAAATGAGCCACAAAATCAGCCTAACATGACGAAATGCAATGAGGACAGTTAAACTTACATTTTGTTAATGACCAAGAAAACCTGATACGATAAGTTTATCACTTCTTTTTTGAATAGTGATGTTAATCTATCCCCATGGTCAACAAAAGTGAGCACTGTGCTTATCTCCAGTGTCCTCAGATGTCTCATCTGAAATCTGTCGGACAGAAATGAACTCCACCAACCTGATGGAAAAGGGATTCTTCAATCTCCAAAGATAGTAAACTGGCCTCTCAGTGTGCCACAAAATAAGCTGTCAAAACAGACTTAATCCCTTTTTGTAAAGCTCACACTCACCTGTACTCCTCCACAGAGTGAGCTGGATCTGTGCTTATAAAAAACCAACCACAGCAGAACCAGCACAACCTTGATCAAGCTGGCCTGAAACAGACTGCCTCCTACATACAACAAATAATAATTAGAAAAACCGTCCTGCTCATCAGCAAAGAAATCCACAGCTGTGACCCTGCTAGCTCAGTTATATAAGCTGTTGATCAAACCAGACATTGCATACTTGTTTGACATAAAAAGAGGATGGAGTAAGTTTATTTACGACTAATGAAAAGTGCTGTATAGGATTTATAATGAGGGAAGTAAAGATAACTGTTTTTTAATTCAATGTATATAGTGGCACCCATTCTTAAACATCATGATCTGTGTTGACTGTAACAAAAGAAAAAGCAAGGAAAGCAAACTTGAAAGGACCACATTATTCTTAAAGTTTTATGTTTTGATGCCTATACAGTGCGCTACAAATTCTACTTAACATAGAAATCAACTTCGACTTGTCTTTTAAGACATACAGTATATATTAACTTAATAGGAAGTCTTTGATTAATGGGCTTAGATGTCAAAAATAAGATGAAATCTAAATATAGTTAAGCTGTACTTAAAGTAATGTTAAGCAAACAGTCTGTGGCAGCCTGGGGCTCATTCATTGCACTTCATTCTTTATTTTTATCTCAAGCTGTTGTGTGTCTGAATGGTTGATTGACAGATGATATTTTTGTCGTTCTTTTTTTTTATCAGGCTACCCCAGCTATCTCGGCTGCACAGATTTTGTCATCTCTTCTCAATGAAGAGAAGTCTCACTGTGGCAGCACACATTAATCTCAGTGTCTGAAAATAACTAGTCTTTCAGATGGACCGCAGATATTGTAGGCTGCGAACCATTTTGCACAGGCACCATGTCAACATTTTTGAGGATTTTTTTTATTTTAGCTGCTGAAAGGATTCTTTTTATTCCCTTGGATGAAGCATCTCTGCCTATTTTTATTGTATGGGTAGTCTTATTTCTCTAAACCAGTTATGCTCCTCTGCAAAAGTCTAGACACGTCACTGCCCAAGTCGACTATATGGTGTCATTTCAAAGACAACTTTTAGGTCTCCTTTACCAGATACATTTTGTGTGACGCTCGGATAAAAAGGCCAACAGAGCAAAAGATAAGGTTGGCTGCGCTATATCATTGGCAAGGTTCCTCTGTCAGTCTGACAGAGAATGGAAGTGTTCTCAGTCAACTGACACGAGATAATACAACTAAGTACAATAATGTAAGGCCTTTATATTTAACATATATTTAATTTACATACCATAATGCCCAAATCGTTCATATAGTGCACACACTATGTGATCAGCAAAAAAAATTAATAACAAGCTCTGTGACATTCAAATTAAACAGTGTTGTATTTGTAAAATTAACAATCCATTCAGTATTTGTGATGAATTGTGGTGAAATACCTGTGAAATAGTTAGGCTCATTCCTTCATCTTTTATTAATTGAAAGAAGTTGCATCATACATGAGTTATTCATTCGTGCCACACGTGTCACACTTTGATATTGTTTAATAAAAAATACATCATTGATTATGTACTTAATAGAAAATAGATCATATGTTCATGTGTTAAGAAGCAGACATTTTTGTGCAGTCGGACTGACATTTGTGATCATGTTTATTAATTTAAGGTCTGATGAAAAAAGTCTTAATAATGTGTTTATTATAGATTTTGTTACACTATAACTACCTCTGTGTACAGTATATTAATTTCTTAAAATGAATGATGCCAATGGCAACAACATCAACAATATTTTGTATAAAAAGTATAGACTCATGGACAGTTGTTTCCCTTGTGCCATAACCACACACACCACATCTATTCTCCATCACATCCAATCACATCCATCTCCATTACTGTAGTTTTTTTATGTTATATTTTAACTTATTTATTTTGCATTTCTGTGGCTGTTTATGTTTTATATATTATGTATATATATTATGCAACATTTTACTATGCAATTAAACATATAGGCCTACAGTGCAATATTTTTACTATGCAACTAACCATCTAAGGACTGCTACATGTATGCTTGTTTGTATATTATGCACCTTAACCCTTACTTATTGTCTGGCAATGACATTTGAGAGCAGTAAAAATCTCCCCAGTCTCGTTTTCTTTCAGCCTGAAGTTTGATGACTTGTCCTACGATGACCCAAAACACACAAAAATGAAAATAGTTTGCTTTCCTTTGAACAGGTGCTACAAATCTTAATATACTGAGGCTGTTTCGGTTCAAATTGGACTTTTATCTATTAAAATATATTTTAGATCCATCAGTGTGGGTCAAATTGAGACAAATGGTGGTTTTAGGGATTCCTGAAACTGTGAAACTGTACATGCCATGACTGAGAGTGATTTTATGGGACAATGGCACACACTGTATAGAATAGACACTCACTGCTCTCTGAAACAAAAATAAGGGCTAATAATCTATTTAATAATGTCAGATAGAGTGTTGATATATTCTAAATAGATCTGAAGTACAAAATTTAATATAGACAGTTATTATGACACAAACCACGCTGTGCAAAATGAACAGTATGTAAGAATCACAAATAATTTCGTTATATCTTGTGTGCAATGACAATAAAGGTATTCTACTCTACTGTATTCTATAAAAAACATAAAATGCTATGTGGCATGTGTACTTGCCTATGCAACACACACTCAGACACACACAGAGAGAGCGAGAGAGAAAGAGAGAGAGCAGGGCTTCCGCAGTCTCCAGCCAATGAGGTGATTCCACATGCGGACACTGAACACCGCATTTGACGAAGAAACGCGATTGGTGCCGATGAGGACGCTGGTGATTCCGCAACACACAGGCAGAGCGGGCGAAGAGAGCCGAGGTGCAACTTAACCACATGTTTAAATCATCTATTCGGACAGAGTATCCCGGGGATTCGCTTCTTTAAAAAACAAGGGAACGACATTAACAACGTTCAATTGAGAGTGCGGCGTTGGTATGAGTCTTTGGTCCACGGTCTCGCGGGAGAGCTAGCGGAGCGCAGCCGGCGAATTCAAGCAGAGGAGCTGTTAGCTAGCTGTAGCCTGTTAGCTACCTCTTAGCCCAGGAGCCGTTAATTTGTCCACTCTCGCCGTACACCTGTCCCGTGTTACAGCCACTTATCCGGCAACAGTCAACACAGACGTGGCTTCTGCTCTGATATCTTCCAGTATTTTTCGTTTCATATCGAAGCGGGGACAGCAAAACAAGAGAAGAGCACTGTGACAGGTAGAGGTTGGGACCAGCGGAACAAGCGGTGTCCTCAAGTGGCCGTCCACCATGGACAACGCACACACAAAGACCGTTGAAGAAGTTTACAGCTTTTTTAACGTGAATGAAAGCACAGGTCTGAGCTTAGACGAAGTGAAGAAACAACGGGAACGATATGGACCAAACGGTAAGGAGCTGGTTTACATGTGTTGGGTAAAAAAAAAAAAAAAGAAGAAGCGAGCAGCTAATTCTGCCGGTGTCATGTATGGCCCATGGCTCCCGATGTGTAACGGGCTAATAGAAAGGAAGCTTGTTGACGTCACGATCTCTATGTTGAAATACAGGAGTAGCATCACTGTAGTGAATGAATCACCCTCCGCTGTATTGTATATCAGTGCCATTGTGCCTCCCCACTGCTACAGCAACATGATATTATTGTACATAAACAGCTGACATTGACCTAACTGCTCGTCTCTCTCTCTTTTGTCTGCGGCCTGACTGGGATGATGGGCAGAATTACCAGCTGAGGAGGGTAAGTGGATCACTCTATATTATGTATGTTGAGAGAAGCCACCTGTGTGTGTGTGTGTGTGTGTGTGTATATATATATATATATATAGCTGCAGTTTGGCCTAAAATGACAGTCGACAGCAGTTGGCAAAGGTTATACTTTTCCTAGTGAATTACAATTAATCATTTTGAGTTCTTACATAATAATGTTTCATGAGAAAAGTTGTGGGAATTAAAGTGAGATACTTCACAGGCTTCTAAATAGACAATCTGCTGAAAATAACTTTAACCTTTTCACCATGGATGATGTAAAGTGACATGCCACATTGATTGATTGATATTTTCTCTTACGCATTGTGATATTTGAAATTGTCTGTATTGTCATTGCTAATTTCTCAATGAAAGTATAACAGTGACATTCTTAATTTTTTAAATGCTTGTTTTCTAGGTAAATCCCTTTGGGAACTGGTGGTTGAACAGTTTGAAGATTTACTTGTGCGGATCCTTTTACTTGCTGCCTGCATATCCTTTGTAAGTATAACAAACATGGTTGTGTTAGCTGTGCAGGTGGCTTGTTCAGTGGTCATGCAGTGAACATGGACTAGATAGAGATGACCTGGGTAAACAAATTCAGTGGTTTATATCTGACTTTAGCACTTGCGTACAGGCAAGTGGTATACTTGGTTTGCAATGTTGTGTAAGTGGTTGTGTTCTCAGCTCAAGATAAAGTTAAGTATAGATAGCGTTTTAGTGACAGAGTAGGGAGAGGGTAATTCACACCATGATCTTAAGTACAAGGGCCTGTTTCATTTCTTTCAAGACAGAATATTAAGTGGCGAGGACAGAGTGAAATGGTAAAACTTGGCATTCTGCTGATTGAACATTGTCATTGTTATTCATTTCCACTCGCATCTTTTTTCACTCTTCCAGTTGAGAGTTCAGTAGATATATTTTTCACAGTACACCTCGTTCAGCCTACATTTGTATATAGTTATTTCTGATAGATTCTGTACAGATTGCAGCTTTGCTTAAAATGTTGGGAAAGAAAGGTGCCAAGAATCTGTCTGGTGACACAGCACAGATCAGCATTTTTATTTATGATTCTGTTTTAAGGTATCACATCAGTGCAAGTCTGCTGTTGCTCCTGAAGCAAACATAAATCATAGCCGCCTCTTTCAGCATCTTGTTTTGTAGAGATTGCACATCAATAGTCAAGAAGTGTGTAGTTATAAAGACGCACAGACATGGAGTTCATCTGGGAACAAAGTTATATCATGTTAACGTGTTTGATGATTATGTGGCATGTTGTTGACGTTAACAGCATGTCATGTGTTTGCGTGATTGAAGAGTGAAAGCAACAGATACTTGAAGTTTCTCTAATGATTTCCTGGTATTGTGCAGCTACACTACAGCCATAACTAAAACTCTATTATGAGCCTCAACATTGCTTGTTTAGTCATCAGGCTGTCATCATGTATATAACATGACAGATCCCTTAATGAACAGACATAAAATATGATGTAGGTACACTATCTTGTGGCCCTGTCTCTACTTTATGATTGGCTGTTGGCTCACTGGCTCAGGGTATGATCAGTCACTGAGGCATGGTGATAACAGCCAGCTACACAAAGCTTATAAATCTTCAGCTGGAGTACGCAGCGTGCTCTTAATCAAACTGCACTGGCCGGCGCATTGACGTTTATTTCAGTGTGACCAAAAAATTGATGATACTGTTATATACAAACATTTGTTACTTTTTATTGGGACACTCAGGAACTCATAGGTGCCACATAAAGGATTTTGTTTCATAGTCGAAGGATTGAATTTAGCATTTGATTGGCCTTGTTTAAATAGGTTAGAGTAGGAAAAGGGGGGGGTAGCCGGCATCTCATTTGACACACTTCACTTCTGGCACAGATTCTAAAAGAGGAGAAAGTGGTTACTACGCTCTTTCTAACACACTTGGCCCAGTTTGAAGTACTGGCAGAAGCCGGCTTGATATTTATCATGAATTATTAAATTATTGTTGATAGTTAAAATCATCCTGGGGTTCTGGCACGACTTTACTTTTGTGTGAGACAAGAGATTAAAAAGAAATTCCCAAATAAATCTGATAATAACTTTTTATAATAATAATTCATCTTAAATGGTGTTTTTCCATATGAAAAAGTTGCGACAACGCTGGAAACAAAGTATATTTGAGGACTTAGTTGTCACAGCCACCAAAACGACAATAAGCTGAAAATAGCTTTAACCTTTCTACCTCCTGTTTGTTCCATTCATGTGGATGATGTAAAATGGCAGGCCACATTGACTGATTGTTATTTACGGTTACATATTATGATTTTGAAAGTCCTTTGTATTCTCATTCAATTGCTAAAAGGTCAGGTTCCATGGAAATTGGGCACTTCAGTGTCAAAGTGAAGCCTGTAAACTTTTGTCTTACTGGAAAGATTTATTTATTTTTTACCTTGCTCCTGACATTGTTGAACTAAACACTAAAATAACTCCAGTGCTCCAAGTATCTGATATCTGAATATTTCTTGTTATTTGCAGTGTGTTTAACAACTTCTCTTTGTCCAATTTCTGTGCAGGTGCTTGCCTGGTTTGAAGAGGGGGAAGAAACCGTTACAGCCTTCGTGGAGCCCTTTGTTATCCTACTTATTCTAATAGCAAATGCCATTGTAGGAGTCTGGCAGGTAAACACATTTGACAGCTTCAAATCTATCTTAGGATGGGTCAATAAAACTTGAGTCAAATTTTTATGTACTGTTATGAACTCTCAGATAAATGCCTTTGAAAGTACAGAGGATTTATCTTTTTAAAATGGTCACCTAGTTTGGTTTTTGAAAGAAAAAAAAAAGCCAATTCTTAAACATTTTTTAGGTTGTTAATAATAAGCATGGTATGACAAGAGCAAATTGTGCTTCATCCAGTGTCTTAGTTGTCATCAAATATGTATCAAGAATCACCAAGATGTTGTAGAGCTTGTAGGAGTGTAACTGAAAGAGGAAGCTGATCAAATCATGGACGGAGTAGGGCTGTGCTGTTGGCGATCAGATTGACAGTCTCCATTAATCAGCACATGACTCTGGTTCTTGATTTAAAACCACCCATTGGCGCTTTTTACTCCATCCACCCATCCTGACAAGTGTTTTGTGCAGTCCAACAAAAACCCTGTATCTCCTTGTTCCCTTGCTGCATATATTACTTACTCAAAATAGGATTAGTTGTTTGACATATTAGTGGTGGCCCTGAGTCATGAATTGTGGTTAATATTTGCACACAATTAAAATTTTTCCCTCGGGTTAAGGTTTAAACATCAGGTGCCGTCTTCAAAAGGCAAATTTGTTCTTAAGTGTGTTTTGGACAAATAGCCAATAAAATCACACGAACACATGATTGAACACATGATTTTTAAACCACATCCCCAGTATATAAATCAAAGGATCAACCTGCCTGGTCGGGTGGATAGCTGCTGGATTTTCTTGTCAAGTAAATGCTCACTGAAAGTTCTGCTGAGGCTTGTGTAAATGGGAAGTTGTTAAGCGGCTGTTTGCCTTTGTTTATGCAAACAAAGCCACAATGAATGATGTCAGCGAAGGTTATATCTGCTGCTTTTTTTTTTTGTAGCTGCTTATGTGGCTTTACCTGTTGTAAAATTGGAGTAGTCTCACCCCTGAATTCAAAACAACTGTATTTTTGTGTGTCTTTTCTATCTTTCTTTAACCGTGTAATCCCTCTACTTTACTGGCAGCCATTTTAAGAGCTTCGAGTCCCAGTTGCTCTCCCTTACAAAGACCATAATTTCCTGGGATTGTGTGCCCTGTCTTGCCATTTCTACTCAAGTACTGCCTGCCCACCATCCAGGCTGGGAACTGCTGCTAAAAAACTATCCAATCTGTGAGCAATCAGCCAGACAAGTGAAACTCAAGTAGTTAAGAAAAGTGCAAGTGAGTACTTAATCGAGGGGAAAAACTTTAGGGAAACTGAAGTAAGGATATCCACTATAATCCTGAAGTTAGGGCACTTTTACATATATTTGTGGTAAAGAAACATCCCATGTTACACTAGCTGTAAGGTGTATTGTTTCTTAAAATACAGCCGTGTGAGCATGTGGCAGCCTTTTACAACAAAACCCATTGTTTACTTTATTCTGCTCCACTGCCTTTCCTATCTCACCTGTCATGGACCCTTTACTGTTGATTACGGAGAAGCCAGTCTGTCTATTATATACAGCATTTCATTGACTGAGATAAAATATCTTGAGTAGCTGTGTTGTTTCATCTTCATCATCATGTGAATTGCTTTTTGTTTATACTTAATTTTTTATTTTTTAAAAACATCTTTTTCCTTTTTCAACTGTTAGGAGCGAAATGCAGAAAATGCCATCGAGGCACTTAAGGAGTACGAACCAGAGATGGGCAAGGTGTACCGCCAGGACAGGAAGAGCGTCCAGAGAATCAAGGCCAGGGACATTGTGCCTGGGGACATCGTGGAGGTGGCAGGTAAGATGGAAAAACATTAGGTATACATGCATGCGGATACTCCAAATGCTCTTTGTTGCTTCTGAGTTATTATGACAACACAAAATGTAGGTAAACAGCAAAATCAAGTAGAAAAGTCATATTTAAAAAAAGATGTAGTATTCGGTGTCCAATATGAGAAACACTCGGAGATCTGTCTCATCCTTGGCGTCTCCATGCAGAAAGTTCAGAGGTGACAACATGCTTGGCCCATGTTGTTAAAATCGCATCGACGAGAGTAAAGCAACAACAAATATATTAGATTCATTTGTATTGGCTCCTTGTGAGTGTCTGCTATCATTTTCTATTGATTGGTTTGTATCAACATCTGTTTGTTAAAGTGATGGTGGTATGGATCACCACAGTACTACAATATCTTGAAATGAAAATACAATGAGATGTACAACTCTTTAACCATCGTCAATCATAATGTTCTATTTATATCATTTTAAACATGTCGGCACACAGCTGATCCCTCATCCTGTTCGTCCCCCTTGAGAATTTCAGGATAATGGTAGTACCGAGTAAGTAAAGCAGTTATGCAACACAAGGGCAGAGGTCCAGTCTGTTACTGAACATTTCTTGGCTAACCTCAACTTGGATAGGGCCACATGTGTTTATGCCTTTTGCGTCACTGCTCCTCATCTGTCCTGTTTTCTGTGTTTTCTTACCGAGACTTCATTTGGTCTCTTTTCATCTCTCTGTTTCATCTTTTTTTAGTTGTCTTTGTTTAATCATTGCCTGTTTGTGTTGTTTATGTACATTACCATAAAACAACTTCACTTCCACTTGTTCATAAACATAAGATGGAATTGTACGACCAGTTTCCTGTCTCTGCTTGTTGATTACTGTAAGTGGGGGTCCCTACTGAGCTTCAGACTGCGTCACAAGTTCCAATCATTGCCTGCAAGCTCAACACAACCCTGTACAGTAATGACTCCTAACTGCCTAACATGACAAAGAAGTACAGCAGGATCTTGTAAATTTACATCAACTCACGAAACCACTTTTTGTTCAGGAAAACAAACAGATTATTTTAGTGTAACAAACTTTTTTTCAAAGTACTTATATCTTGTCTTATTTGACAGTTATATTTTTGACAGCCTTAACCTCAGACAGGTTTAGACAAGGATTGGAATCAGAATCAATTAAAGTAGTATGAAGAGTATGAAGAGCAGTACCCAACCCAGCTCTCCCGGTTCTGACATTATCTTTCTGATGCTCAGTTGTAATGCTGCAGATTTAGTATCTCAGCAGCAGCCTCCTCATCTTGTTCCTGTCTGACAGTAGATCTCAGCATGGACTGCTGCACTTGACATTTATGGAAATACTTCAGACATTGTCTTATGTTATAATCCAGGATGAGCCACTGTTTGTGCTGCTTTAACTACTATGCCATGTTCAGGCATAGGTCATTCAGCGTGCTGCGAGTGCTACAGTCTGTATGGTCCACTTACAGCCTTGTGATGTACTGTGAGCAGTGAAAAGCTGTTTGCGTAGATATGGTCCTACATCTGATTGATGGGTCTCTCAGGTCACATAAGTAATGAAGATGGAGTTGATTAACAGGTTTAAGATGCACGATATGGATCTCTCACAATGTATCGACATGAGGTACTACAGTAATGTTTACTTAGCTAAATAGCTATGTGTACATGTGTTTGTTGTAGTCCAGCAGTGATATGCAGTGTGAATGTAAGCAAGGATAATGATGTGTGAGCATATTGCCATGCTGCAGAGTGTCAGACCAGCATTTAGTTTATTTCCTCATGGTACTTTTTTTTGGCCTTCACAACATCAGATGCTTTGTCAGAGCAATTGTTGTTAAGTGGTTATTCAAAGTGTGTGTGTCGAGTGAATGAATTACTATGGTTATGTGCCTTCTTCTGTGTAGAGAACATTTTTCCAGTCCTTTCTTTGTATACACTGTGAGGGTTATGCCCAGTCTCACAAACATTCTCCGTCATGCTTTGCGTAACAGTAAACCAGATCTACAAAACTACTGTCTCCACTACATAGAAAGCATCAGAGATTAGAGGACATCAGCAAACAATTACTTCTGAGACATGTTTTTCCTTTGGTGTTTGTTAGTTCATACAGGAATTATCAACCACAGTTGACTTCTAAGTGGCACACATGCCTGTTTTGCCTCAGTGACATAGATCAGAGCTGCTTAATGGCATAGCTGTTTTTCAGCGTTTAGACAGAGAAATTCTGTTTCAAGGTGAATTTATGTGCAACACCGATTCTTGCATTTCCAGGCATCGCATTTGGATCGGGAGCTCTGCCTCTCTAACGTGACACACATTCCCCTGAACACCTAACACAAACTAATTAACCTGTATAGATAGTGAGAGCACGCCTGTAAATGGAAATGGACTATTGCTCCACAGATATATGTTATCGTTTGAGGGCATTTAATGGAAAAATGTGTGAAAGCTGAATGTTGCTGTGTTTAATTGGCCATGCCAGTTCAATAAGAAACCCCATGACGGTCTCTGTATACTCTGATGTTGTTTCAGAAGGCCTAAAATTTCTCTTATTTATATAATACCATTTCTGACACTGTAATTAACTTAACAGCTTACTCTGGTGTCTTCAGTTATTCCCTGAGTTTCCTGCGCCCACGTCATAATGACTCACTGTTCCTCAGCCATTCACACACTGCTTTGTCTCTTGGTCATTAAAAATCCTGAGTGAATCAACTGGTTTTATTTACTGCCAGCACTTGACTGAGATAACGGTGAAAGTTTTTTTTTTCCTTTTGGCTTTCTTTGTTTCACCTTGCAATTCCCTTTTGGACGAGAGACTGATCACCTCTGTCCTCCTTTGGTTTAGTTTTACCCACAGTCTGAGGGCAGCCATCACCATTAGTGTTGTCCTACCCCGGGGAGGAGACAGCACGACAGGATGTAACATGTAGAAAGGATAACAGATTCAATTCACTAAATAATTTGGGCTCCAGATGGCCACATGGCCAGATTTCCTCTCTTGTGTTTAAGAGTGTAGGATAGTCTGTCTATTGTCATCACCCAAGCTATTTGTCTCTGCTTGTCCTCGGTTGCTTGTCTGTTCAATTTGTCTGTGCGTCTTGCTCCATTCCTCTGCCTCTCACATTTTCTTGTTATATCCCCAATATCGTAACACACTGAAATGATATGGAATGCACAGTGCCGTATATGTTTGTGTGATAAGGATTTAGCTTCTGATTGTTTTTTCCTTATTCATAAGAGAAGTAGAAGAGTCCCAGGAGGGATATAGGAACTCAGGGAAGGTCCCGGGAGGCTCGAAGCCTACGTGCTAGCACATCAGGGAGCCTCAGTCACTGGGAGAGAAAATATACAACCCCTCAAGGCCTCTAAAGTTTCACCGGACCCCCCATGGTGAATAGTTGGGTGCTGGATAACCTGCAGTATAACTCGAATCCAAATATCCAAATCTGTGTCGAGTTGACCCTCAGACACTATTAAAGTGGCTGTTTTCTGAGTTGGAAATAAAGTGGGGAACAGACTCTAAATAGGGTATGAAAAGATCCTCGGTCTTTACAAGCTGATGGACTGTTTTCAGTGCACGCAGCCTCACATTCGTCCCTTAACTCAAGGGAACATCACAGATAAAATGCTTTGTTCACCAGGGACAGGATAAAGGTCCCTATCCCCGAGGCTGTCTACTCTTTCCCATAAAAATAAGAGCTAAAAAGAGCACGTTCTGTAAGATGAAAGGAAAGATAATGTCACATGATGTGAAAACAGCTGCAAATATTCACTCTGCCAGATTTCTGTAGATCATTGCAAAATAATCAAACTCATTGTGTGCAAGATATTATGGCTTGTAGCAACTTTAATAAACACTAACAGTTATTTCAGAGCCACTGATAATTGCAGCCTGTGGTTCATCTGTTTGATACTGACCCGTGCATGCATTTGAAATGTAATACATTCATTATTCCCAGTGTCATGACAGTGAACAAGAAATATATGTGGAATTTAAGATGTCTAAAATACATGTTTGCCATTGATAAGATCCTATTAATTTAGTTAAAGGTCTTGATATTGATTAGGATTCATAATGCCATCTTGCAGCCATACTACTCTCAATGCCGGTGTAAGTGGGTTAGTCTTCTTGCTGTGATCTTATTCCCAGTATGCACCAGCGTGTGGAAAATAGCAAGGTGTTTCACTATTACTCCAAGGTAGGAGGTTTTCTAATTAGTGGCTTTTTGTGAGAACTTTGCCTCAGGGCTTCAAGGCTTTAATATATCCAGTGACTGCAGATTCTCAATCCCTTTGTCTCCTCCTCTGTCTTCCTGTGCTCAATCGGCTCCTTCACTATCTCCTGTCTGTTAAGGGGGGATCTAGTTTGAAGGCAGGCAGGTGATGATGAAGTGGTTTTGACAGTCTGTAGTCAACTGGAGCACCAAATTTGGTAGTGCAGCTGGTACAGTCCACGTTCACGCAGCATGAACTCGGCAGCATTACCACATGTTGCAGTAATACGATTTTTGACTTAATTGTGTCGCATAACCAGGATGTCAAACCGGCGTTGTGATTGACTTATTGTATTTGTCACCTACTTTCATCAGTTCACTCTCTGCACTTTTGGTATTAAGCTGTCACAAACTCCTGAGAATGAATGAACTGTCTGTACGCAGGCACACGTCATTCTCTTTCTATTTCAGCTCATGTGACGTTGTGTGGGTTCTCCTTGCTTAAAACAGAAGTTTTTATATCAGGGCCCCTCCCCCCAAATCCAGCAGCATGTTTTCAACTGATCAAAATAGTTTTCCCATTTTTGGACGTGTGTTTTGCAGCACTCATCTAATCCCTCTTCCCATTCTCTCCTCTCCTCCTTCCTCTTTCCCTTCCTCTCCAAGAAGGGCACTGCAGAGGCCCAAGGGTTGGTTTACATGTCTGTCACCACTCTCCTCTGTCCGCAGAGGGATCTCTTAAGAGCCTCTGTGTCATTACTTGTGTCCTCACCCTTTCAAGCTATGGGACGTCTTACTGTAAGCTGAAAGTGATATTTCTTTGGTGCAACAGTGGACTTTTTCCTTTGTGCTTACATCCTTAGAATTTCATTAAAATGTCAGCCATCAATTTTGGGTCTTATGGGGACCCATAACTGGCCCTGGCCTTATTGCAATAATAAAGTTTGATACCAAGGACATAATTGTTGCAAGACTTGAGGAAAACTACTCCTGAAAATGTTTCAAAGCAATCTGTGAAGTACATATTTCACATCTTTATTATGGGTTTAATTTTTCTATATTTTTGATCCTGTGGAAAATGTGACAAACGCCACCAATTGAAAGCTGATATGCATCTATATATAGTTTTTTTTATTATTATCATTAAACCACAAAGCTGACCAGTTAATTTATCAGCACTTTTATCTGTGTACATCAGACCAACTGCACGTGAAACCCGACAAAGGAGTCAAGCTGTTTGCTCCCCTTTTAAGCAAAGCTAATAAATGTCTGTGGCTTTAATGGTACTTACTGGCTTTATACAGAGAAAGCACTTGTTTGAAAGTTGGTATGTATTTACATTATACTTTTGTTTTAACGGGGATTACTACAGCCTCGTGTTAGTGGAAAGAATGAGCAGCAATCTATTTACATGGTGTGCAGGAGCGGAGTGGAACATTAATAATTTTTGAATGCACGATTGAATGCTCCCCGAGCCTCTCCAACAAATAACTCCAGTTTGATTATTTTATTACTCCCAAGGAGCCTGAGCTGGGATAACACAGCCGTTTAATTTTATTTTCAAGTGTTTAGAGTGCAGTGTGCGTCTGAGTATTTTCTCTTTTTCAGGATAAGACACGCTCATTCCAGAGGTGTCCTTGTACTTGTGGGACTTCGACATGGCTCGATACAATATTTTGCCGTTTACAGAGGCATTTAAATTGTTAAGAGGTACTTAAGTGTCCCCTGTGCTCTGTGTTTTCCATCCACAGTTGGTGATAAAGTGCCTGCAGACATCAGGCTGTCTTCTATCAAGTCAACCACTCTGAGGGTAGACCAGTCCATTCTTACAGGTAAAGCTTTTTCTAAAACTGCAAATTCTGTGTCCTCATCCATCACATATAATTGTATGTTTTTTACAGTCTTATCCTTTGAAGATTGCAGATTTTTTTTGCCTGCCTCTGTCAACCCAGACACAACAAAAATAAGCCATTTCTACTTCCTTCTGATGCACGTGTACTCATTACACTCAGTTGTCAGGGCTGCACAGTCAATACCAAAATGACAAGAAATGAGATCGATGTGGAAAGGTAAATGGATAAATCTGCGAACGGATAATTAGACAATACACAAGAGGTGGATGGAAAAGATTAGAAAGGGAGAATATTGAAGGGTGGATAATGTACGAGAGAAGAGGTTTATGTGAATCAGGTCCTTAAATCTCTTGTCTTGCTCTGCTGCCTTAATTGGTAGCAAATTCCATGGGATATTTTAGTGTTTGAGCTATTTTTCCCCCTCTCTTCCCTTCCCCATTCATGGTTATACCGCCTGTCAAATGTTCCCTGCCTTACTCCATCAGAAGTGTGCGGTTCCTCGCACAGTTGATTACCCACACAGACACACACACTCAGGATAAACACACATCAGATGAGCAGTTTGAAAGGCAGTGTCAGTGCAGTATTTGATAATTGTCAGGGCTGCTCAGTCAGCTACAAAGTTTTATTTCCCACACATATCTTCCTAAAGTGTCAACCAACCATTACAACTGCCACGCTCTGCCATGTGGAAACTCTCCCACCGCTTCCCATTCGCTGATGTTCTGTTTCCTGTATCTGCAGGAGAGTCTGTGTCTGTGATCAAACACACAGACCCGGTGCCTGACCCGCGTGCTGTCAACCAGGACAAGAAGAACATGCTTTTCTCTGTGAGTCACTCATGAGACCATTTTAGGCTGTTCAGTGTTAGTTTACACCTTCTCATGTCTTCTGTGCATCTTTCTGTGCAACAGTTCTGCAGAAACCTTCCCCTCCCCCTTTTCAATCAAACTGTTTCCCTTCCTTTCCAGCAATTTGTTAAAAGCTGTGTTATTTGTTTCCAATGGCTGCTTTTGCTGTTTATAATCCCCCCTTAGAATATTGTGTAATGACTGGAGCTACATGTTGACTCTTGCTGTGTGTAAAATCAGTCACAGGGTAGTTGTTAAACTAGTTTTTCCCCTTTGTGCAGACGCTTACTACGTAATAGTTTTTTTTTTTTCTTTCTGCTGACATTTTTTCACTACTCCACCTCCACAGGGTACCAACATTGCTGCAGGTAAGGCTATAGGTGTGGTGGTGGCCACAGCTGGCAACACAGAGATTGGCAAAATCCGAGATGAGATGGCATCAACCGAGCAGGAGCGCACACCTCTGCAGCAGAAGCTGGATGAGTTTGGGCAGCAGCTGTCCAAGGTCATTAAAGTTACATATTACTGTCTTTGTTATACTAAATATGTGAAAAATTGCACACACAGTATTTCATTCATTTAGCATTTTTCTGACTGATATGATCTTCACAATGTATAATTCTAGGTTATCTCACTGATCTGCATCGCTGTGTGGATCATCAATATTGGACATTTCAATGATCCTGTCCATGGAGGGTCCTGGATCCGAGGAGCTGTCTATTATTTCAAGATTGCCGTGGCTCTTGCTGTTGCTGCAATCCCCGAGGGTAAGAGCTCCACAAATACAGCCATGTCCTTGACATGATTGTTGTTCTGAGAGGCTCCAATGGAAAATCCCACATTATGGCAAGATAGTATTGTCACCACTGAAGAAACGACTGAAGATAAATGGCAGTGTGCATTTCATCCTGAAACTGTGCATCTCCGCCCGTTAGTCTTAATCTTCTTTTCCTCTGTGGTTTTGTTGCTATCTAGGTCTGCCTGCTGTCATCACTACCTGCCTGGCTTTAGGAACACGCCGCATGGCCAAGAAGAATGCCATTGTGCGCAGTTTGCCCTCCGTGGAGACCCTTGGCTGTACATCTGTCATCTGCTCTGACAAGACTGGCACGCTGACAACTAATCAGATGTCTGTGTGCAGGGTAAGAGGCGCAGCATAGTGTGGCTCTTAGTACCTTATAGAGTGGAAGATAATGGATTCTTTTATAGATTTCATGTATATATTGCTACACACCATCTAGAGACGGAAGATAATTTAAATTTCAGTCCAACTCTGTGAGGTAACTGGTGAAAAGTCTTAAAATAAGATGTTAAACAGAAATGGGCATCTAGATTAAGGTAAGACACAAATAGGCATTAAAAAGAAACCTAAAATGATGTTAAAGCACGGTGAAGTAGGAGGAAGATTGGGACATTTTTTCAACCAGATCTGTCTTCTCATAATCAGTTGTAGTGTTTTGTACCTGGCTGTTTGTTTAGAAATGTATAAATGAAAATTTTAAATGTAGATGGACCAATAATCCTACAGTTGTTCCAGTATTTTCTGAATTTACAACAAATGCCAACTTACAGGGTAGACACACAAAAAGGCCATCAGAAGAGTATCTAAATAGGTTAGCACTTTCACATTATTTTGGCTTAACGAGAAGTAATGTACCATTTAAATAAATGATAAAATAAAAATTTGAATGGTCACAACCAAACTCATGCATGAGAATGAGGGTTTTTCTGACAGATTTTTTTGTCACTTACACCTCATTATCACTAATGATGCCTTAGAACTGGCATTGTTCATACATGTAAACACTGTACAGACAACTTCCAACCAGTTGGCTTGAATGTAAGGGTTTGGATGGGCATCTGAGCTGAGTGTATTTAGTATTTTAATGATTAGGAGTGGGATTGCATCAGGGAAAATATTTAAGTGGCATACCTTTTTAAGAATTCAACAGCAGTCCTTCTTGTAATTAGATTGGGGGAACATCTCTTAAAGCTCGACTTCCCAACATTGTCTGGACTGTGACCTAATTTTTAGCTCCAAAAATGAACTCTGCAATTAGTAACAAATTATGTAATCTTGATAGCAGACGGTCTACGTCAGCACCACATGCTGTAGTCAGTGTATGGTTGTGTACATCCTCCCCAGATCTATACCTAGTGGTGATTTAGGATTGTTCAGCATGAAAAACTTGTTTCCTTTTCAGTGTCTGTTGTAATCAAACAATTTGTGTGTTTCTCCCTCTGTTTCCATCCCTCCATCTTTCTCCATGCTTTTCTTCAGCCCCCATCCCCTGTTCAGGCAGCATGCTGATCAGTATGCAGTAGTTAGTCACTTGCAGCAAAACCAGTAGAGTTGCATAACTGACCTTGTGTCTCTTTCCGCTGTCTCTATCTTTTCATCCCTTGCTCATCCTGCATAATTTTCTGCAAGTCGAAGCTGTGTTGAGAAATGCTGCAGACACTTAATTCAGTTATAATTTAGGAAGTCATTCCTGGCTGTTTGATACATCTGAGATGCCCCTGTCCAAATAGGGCACTACTGAAATTAGTTTCTCTGAGAGACTGAATATTTCTATTCAATTCAGTTTCTTTCACTTACTTTTATGTTTTGGTTAGGACCTCCACTGACATCACTGCTTTTTGTGTAGCCTTGCTGGTGCCTGAGGGGAGTGCAGCCATAATGCCAGCTCATCATTTTATTCACATATTTCTATTTTCATCCCTTGTGTATCTCTGTTCTGGCCCTTTTTCAATCTGTGCAAACTGTGTTACTTTGGATGTAAGAATGTTATGTATGAGTGAATGCCTTTGACAGCAGTGGTCGACAGTTCTAATGTTTTCTGACCTGAAAACCTCTGTGAAATTTGTTTTCTAATATCTGTCACGGCATAATATGGATACACTTTTCAAACCTTTCTTAATACATTTCACATGAATAAAAGTGTATCTACAGAGAGTAATCCACTCTTATGGAGAGTGTATTCATGTGGTGTGACTGCACATGCAGGAGTTCTGTGCCTGACTTACTGTGAGATGACATTTATGGACCCTCCCCACCACAGTGCTCAGCGTCTGCTTTGGCTCAGCATTTTATTACTATACCCTGTCCTGTGTTACTGAGGACTCATCATATGAAGGCTTCTTTTTTGTAGATTGTGCTGTGCTGCCACCTGCTGGATGCAGTGCCCATCAGCCCTCTCACCTTCCCCCGATCGTCTTTAAAATTAGAGGCCCAAATATAGTATAATGGATACAGCATTTACCACACAGCACAGAAATGTTGTAAAATTCCCAGTTGTGTCAGAAGGCATTTACTCTCAGGCAATCGAGTACTAACAGTTTATCTTTTTTGTCTTTCCAGATGTTTATCATCGATCGGGCAGAGGGTGATCACTGTTCATTGAAAGAATTCACTGTTACTGGTTCCACATATGCCCCAGATGGAGAAGTGTGAGTTTCTTGAGTCTTGTGTCTGTGTGCGGTATAAGCTAGAATCAGTGGATCTATAACAAAATAAATCAAGGGTATCGGTTTAGACATGTTCTTGTTGATACTGCCTGAATTTGTCCCTTGGTGGTTTACATAAAATCTGCACAGTTGCCATAATAAATCTTTCCTGTTTTCATGCTTGGGATTGTTTTTTAGGTTCCATGATGGCAAGTCAGTCAGATGTTCCCAGTATGATGCCTTGGTGGAGCTGGCCTCTATCTGTGCTCTCTGCAATGATTCCTCACTGGACTACAATGAGGTTTGTGACATCAGTTGGTTCCTGCTCCTCAGCTCGGCAACACCTTAAATGTTTTGTTAGACATTGTTCTGATGATGATGGACCCTGTCACTCATCTGTGTTTGTGTGTGTCCAGACCAAAGGTGTGTATGAGAAGGTGGGGGAGGCCACAGAGACAGCTCTGACGTGCCTGGTGGAGAAGATGAACGTGTTTGATACGGATGTTAAAGGCCTGTCCAAGATTGAGCGAGCCAACGCCTGTAATTCTGTACGTAACCTTTAACTCTTCAAACTCAGTTCTTTGCAAAACAATGTTGGTTTTTTATACCTTTACACAGATAAGTTGATGCAAAATCTAAATCTGGAAAGAAAGGAAGTTCTCATTGCTGTTGTGTGTTTTTATTCATTTAGGTGATCAAGCAGCTGATGAAGAAAGAGTTTACCTTGGAATTTTCCAGAGACAGGAAATCTATGTCTGTGTACTGCACTCCTAATAAAGCCCGCTCCTCTGTTGGCAAGATGTTTGTAAAGGTAAGAAGAGAACTCATTAAGCATACATAAATTATCTAAAATCTTTCTTTTACTTACTGTTTGGTCCTTTCCTTCTCGTTTCTTATCTCTCCCTGCTTATAGGGTGCCCCCGAGGGAGTGATTGACAGGTGCACCCACATTCGTGTCGGCAGTAACAAGGTGCCCTTGACCCCTGGCATCAAGGAAAAGCTGATGTCCGTGATCAGAGAGTATGGAACTGGCAGGGACACCCTGCGCTGCCTGGCTCTGGCCACCAGAGATAACCCCATGAGCAAAGATGAGCTGGTGTTGGAGGATTCAACTCGTTTCATTGAGTATGAGGTGAGAGCTCGGGCAGAGGGATGAAAATCGCTGAATTTCCCTGAAACTTTTGCCACATTTTTGGTTTCTGGATTATTTTATCTAGTGTGACTTTGTTATAACTTGCATCTCTTTATCTTTGTTTTTTTTTTTTGTCATCCAGACTGATCTGACATTTGTGGGTTGTGTGGGCATGCTGGATCCTCCCAGGGCAGAGGTGGCAGCCTCTATTAGGCTCTGCCGACTAGCAGGCATCCGAGTAATTATGATTACTGGAGACAATAAGGGTATGTCAGCATCTAAAGCATGTAATTCAGCAAACATTTTCAGGATTTCTTCAGGGTTCCTTCTAAAGAGAGAATTATATCACTACACAAATTAGAAAAATGGGCAGGAAGCCGGAGAAAATAAATATTGTGCTCATATTGTTATTTTAGGGACAGCAGTGGCCATTTGCAGACGTATTGGTATTTTTGGAGAAGACGATGACGTTTCCAGCATGGCGTTCACTGGCCGAGAGTTTGATGATCTGTCACCTGCTGCACAACGAGACGCTGTGGTGAAGGCTCGCTGCTTTGCACGCGTTGAGCCTTCACATAAATCCAAGATTGTCGAGTTTCTTCAGTCCTACGATGAAATCACAGCTATGGTAAGAAAAAAAAAAAAGATGTGCTTTTCATTCATGCAGAAGAGCATATAGACAGTATTAGTGTTTTTTTCTACACAATAGTATTATGTCCAAATGAGCACCTTATCTTGTGTCTTAGTTTTAAATTGTTTATCCTCTGCTATCATCTGGTGGGTATTTTCTGTTGGGTCTAGTTCATAGACTGTAAAACACTGAACGATTTCCTGTCCCAATTTTCATCCAACACTTCAGACTGGTGATGGTGTGAATGACGCCCCCGCTCTAAAGAAGGCTGAGATTGGCATCGCCATGGGCTCAGGCACAGCTGTGGCCAAGACAGCCTCTGAGATGGTGCTGGCTGATGACAACTTTGCCACCATCGTAGCTGCAGTTGAGGAAGGCAGAGCTATTTATAACAACATGAAGCAGTTCATTAGATACCTCATCTCTTCAAATGTGGGCGAAGTTGTCTGGTAAGGATGACTGGTTTTACACAAACACAGACTTTATTCCTCCTGTAAGTCTGTCGCTCTCTAATACACTCACATCAGGGCTTTACATTGCACTTCTCTTTTTTTACTGTTTCATAACCATCATCATGCTTCTCTTCTGTGCAGCATCTTCCTGACTGCAGCTCTGGGGTTCCCTGAAGCTCTCATCCCTGTTCAGCTGCTCTGGGTTAATCTGGTGACTGATGGTCTTCCTGCCACGGCTTTAGGCTTCAACCCACCGGACTTGGACATCATGAACAAGCCTCCACGCAATGCTCGTGAGCCTCTCATCTCTGGATGGCTCTTCTTCAGATACCTAGCCATTGGATGTAAGTTGGGACATCATTGTTGTGGAAGGAGATGCTGAATGTGACACTCTAAACCAGTGTTTCTGTTTGTCACACTGTCAACAATGCAGCACGTAACCAGACACAATGTGTATGAATGGCATGTTTTTTTCTCAAGGTTATGTCGGTGCTGCCACTGTTGGTGCTGCTGCCTGGTGGTTTGTTGCTGCTGAGGATGGACCAAGGATCACCTTCTACCAGCTGGTAGAGCTTAACAACTACTACTATCGGGCTAATTCATCACACAAATAGAAGTCTTCTGTTATACATGTAACCTGTTGTTTCTTCTGCCTCTTATAGAGCCATTTCCTGCAATGTGGTCCAGAAAATCCAGACTTCCAGGATCTGGACTGTAAGATATTTGAGTCTCCGTACCCAATGACCATGGCGCTGTCTGTGCTGGTCACCATTGAGATGTGCAATGCCCTCAACAGGTTAGTTTGATCGAGACATTCCTCCCAGTTGTTGCTAATACAGTTGTTTAATTCCCTTGGCCTTCATGTCCTCTCTCACTGTCACACTAAAACCTTCTGTTGGGGAATACTTGTACAGTACAGTGTTTCTCAGTACTGGCTTTCAAGTCAGCGAATGTACTTTTGTAACCAAGGTGTCCATTTGTGTTTGTCTCAGTGTGTCAGAGAACCAGTCTCTGCTGCGGATGCCTCCCTGGGAGAACGTGTGGCTGCTGGGAGCCATCTGCCTCTCCATGTCCCTTCACTTCCTCATCCTCTATGTGGAGCCTCTTCCTGTGAGAAATGTTTTTTCAGTCTGACACACAGACTGTGACACACAGGACAACTTTGTGTTGTTAACTATATCAACTGAGCTGTAGACTGACTTGTCTTGTGTGTGCGCTTCTTTTACAGATCATCTTCCAGATCACCCCTCTGAACCTGACACAGTGGCTCATGGTGCTCAAGATCTCGCTGCCCGTCATTCTACTGGACGAAATGCTCAAGTTTGCTGCCAGGAACTACCTGGAGCCCGGTAAAGAGCTGGAGAAGCCTGCCAGCTCCAAAGGCTGCGCCCTGTCTGCATGTATGGAGGGCATCTCCTGGCCCTTCGTGGCCATTTCCCTCCCCTTGGTCCTCTGGATTTACAGCTCCGACACTAACATGGCCGACATGTTCTGGTCCTGACTGACTTGAGCACAACCTCGACTTTTCCATTCCCCACCCACTGCCATCACTTCCCTCTTTCCTCTCCTTCTTCTCTCTCTGCCTTCCTAAATGTGCATAGCTAGCGTGTGTGCGCGTTTGTAGAGTTAGTGTGTGTGCTTGTGCGTGCCTCCCATGTGCGTACGAGATGGACCAACTTTAACACATGAAGCGTAACAAATAATATACAATGCTAACATTGAGAAGTCACCTGTTTTGAGTTGGGATAGGATTTATGAATGGGTGAGGTTTTAAATGTGAGTGTTAGAAGACCATCACTCCCATAGCTCCGGACTTTGTTGCTGGTTTGAAAGAAAATATACTGTTGCCAGTTTTTTTTTTTTTGTTAATGTCAATATTGCCTTTAAGGTTTATATTTTTAATGACGTTGGGAAGATCATGTCCTGTCACTACAGTAACAACAGCAAATTGTTTTGTTTAGTTTCCCTCGTGACGACAAGAAAATTTAAGATATCCGAAATCATTTGATCTGTACAGAGATTGAACACTATTTTATGCAACTTTTTTTTATGGCTTTGTAAATTGTTTGACCAGCGTGGCTTAGACATACCGCCTTGATTTGTTTTGTAATGTTTACCATTGTGTCTTCAGTATAAACTCAGAACTCTTGCAGAGAGGACAAACTCCATGTGGCAGACAAGGACGGGGGAAAGGTTTGGGATGCTCAACTTAAACAAAAGAAAAAAAAAAATCCTGAAAAACAAAAGCCGCATGTCCTGTGACCAAGCATGAACTGTATGTGGTTTTTCATTCCTAATTTAATTGTGTATGTCCCCCACGGTAGAACGTAAATTAACTTCATGGATGTTTTTTTTTACTATAATGATTGAAAATAAGTCAGTTTTTCTGCACTAGGCAGAGCACAGCTACCTCAATATGATTAAAAAAAAAAACTTTTTTTTTTTTTTTGCTCATCTCTAGATGCTTTTCCTCAACAGTCTTGCTAAAGCGTAACATCTGAGGTGTGCCCCTATTTGCTTGTGCAGAAAACAAAGAACAAAATCTTTCTTCCCTCTAACATTTTAAGGATATATTATGTTTGTACTGATTTGTGACATTCATTAACTTTATATGTGTTTTTGCTTTGGAGACAGAACTGGGTGGGGATGTTTGTTTATTACCATCTCCATGGCGTTTGATTCAAAGGACAGTAATATTAAGAATCCTAAGAAAAAAAAAATACTAATACCGCAAGTACTCCAAATGAACTTGGATTGCAAATAAAAACCCAAAATGTTTTTTTTTTTTTTTTTTTTTTAACTTTAAGGAAAATACACTCATAAACCCTTTGAATCAAGTGTTTTCTGTCTTTATTTAATACATTTGAGGCCCGTGATTATCAACATTATTCATATCCAGTGTTTTTTTTTGTATGTGCATATAATACTTGAATACAAATCATTTCAGACAAGTGAATGCTTCAGTTTTCTTGGCACAACACGGACAGGCAGGAGCTATTCATGACACAGAACCTGATATTGTGTTTATTTGATCCTGAGAGGGTTTAATATGTCGACACCGTACCAGGCACACTGTACTGAGATGGCGGTGTAGACATGGGGGGGATCAGAGCCGATAGAGTCAACTGCACTAATCTAACACATCATTCTGTGTGGATATTTCCATGTGTGAGAAAATCCCATCTAAAGCATGTTTGTTGGATAGAAGCCTGGGTTTGTTCGCACTGTGTGTTTGTGTTCCACTTAACAACTGTGTGCTTTTCTTCCTCAATGCCTTCCATTGGCTCCCCTGTCACTAGAGTGAGTATCCATTCATCTTCTACTTTACTACACAAGGACCTAAGAAAAGAAGAAGAAATATGTTTTTTTCTTCCTTATGACTACCTGAAACAAATTATTTTCTATTATCATTTTGAGAACTTATTTTCTACAGATACTTTGTAGATGACTTTTAAGTGCACATAAGCAAAGGATGGGATACCAGTCTTTACAGAAACCAGAGGAACTTGTTCTTGACCACATGCCACTATTGTGAATGTCACTGTGTGCTGTTCTTTTCACCCTCCCTGACACTCGCTTATATTCACAAAAGCTTTTTTCTTGTGGTAGAAAAAAGTTCTATTCACTTTAAAATGTAACTTTTTAAGAGCCTGTGTTTTATACTAACATTGTTTCTTCTCTCCCTCTTTTAGGTTGGCTTTCATAAAAGCATATAACACAAGAGTGGCCTCAAACGTTGGAGGAGTCTTACCATCCAGCATTATGAGCGCCCACTCTTGACTTCACACACCTCAGACACCATGATGACCAGCAGTGTGTACCCTTGCACAGGCAAAAAGGACAAGTTTTCCACAGTAACAAGACCAAATATGTAGTAAGGGTATACTTAAAAAAAAAAAAAAAAAAGTGGCTGGGCTTAGGATTTTATAGTAATCCGTTTTGCCCATATCACCACAACACGTGACCACACACACACACTTCTTAACACACTTATACCTCTGTGTGCAGATGCTTAAATCATTATGACACTGTTCCAGTTTTGGTTGCAGGGAAGTTCCTGATACCTTCAACGAATCCGTCTTGCATGAAGAACTTATTTCCTACTTCCATGGTAGCTCGTCCCATAGAGAATCTTTAAAAACACTGGGTTGAATGGTCTTAGCTGTACATCAGTGTACAAAACATTCATGCATGCGTTTCAGCTGTACGTAGGCTTTGCAATTTGTATTTATAGATTCTAATGTATAATACTCAAATGACATATTAAGATGGTTTTAAGATGAATATATCATAGATATTGGGAAATCACTGTTTTTATTGTACGGTTTGGGTAATTTGCACAATATTAGACATGAAGAAATGACTCATTCTGAACTTGACTGTGCTCTACTTGAGTTTGTTTTTTCTACTTTGATTCCTCCCCCTCCCTCCCTCTTAGTTACCAACTGTAGGCTAGTCACTGATCCATTTATTTTCATGAATTAGTCCTTTGCAATGAGGACAACAGACTGACACTGATTCATTGGTAATCCTGCAATACAACAGTGTTCTGTTTCCTTATTGCCTCTACATTATTCTTCTTATTACGTATCTTTATCAACTGCTGTAAAACTGTGATCTAATGTGAGGAGGCCTGCACAGTCTCCTCAGCGACACCTGGTCGAAGACCAATATTAACCATATGTAAAAAAACAAAACAGACGGTCATTATTATCTAATAATGATTGTACATGCATTACTGAGGTTGTGGTTTCAGGTAAATAAAACAATATAGTATTTGAACTGTGTCTCTTTTTGTTCATTGCACCTAGTAAGGATTGTAAAATCAGATTAGATCACGTATGACCTTAAAGCAATAGAAACATACATTGTTTGACAACTTTGAGAGCCCATAAGAAATATTTTAGGCATAAGACTATTAATAAGTTGTGAGTGGTATTATTGGGATTGTTTTCTGTTTAATTGCTCTGACATTTCATGGACTCATTTAAAATGGGAACTTTAATATAATTGTCCATGATGGGGAAATTCCAACTTTCAGAGATGGATATCTTAGTTGTATGAGCTCTTTATTTTCAAACATTCCCATGAATTGTTGGTTTATGTCATAATCTCATCTTCCAAAGTGTATTTTGATCATAGGGTTTCTATTCATTTAAGCAGTATGTGCTGTTTAAAATATTTTAGTACAGTAGGGATACCAGTGATCCAAAAAATCTGGATTATTGTGGTCCCAACAGAAGGCTGGATTCAGGGGAAAAAGTTGGTCAAATAATGTAACATTTGTATCAGGAAGTACATAATTGTTTATTTATATGTTGCACTTGTTAAAGAGTGATAAATTAGGTAAAGTAGACATTAGGCTAGCTACGTTAAACCTTTAAATGCAGTAAAGTGCTGTATCTATTCATTTCATTTAGGATTCAAATATCCACAGTGTGTTTCTTAATTGTATAAATTTGTAGTAGGTCTGATGAGAGGTCTTTATTACTGTACTTTTTTTGTATCTTCAAATGAAGACTCAAACTAATTCTATGCTGATTGTTTTACCTGTTGTGCTTTACATAGTATTTGGAGCACGACTAATCTGGGTTTGGTCATTTTAAGAGGTTTGTGTCTGATTAGGATGATGGATGGATGGATTACAAAGTAATATACATTATTAATTATTAAATAAATCCATAGGATACATGCCTCAGTATATACACACAAAATGAGTGTAAACAGTGCATAAAAAATACAGTTAAAAAACAAGCGTGCAAAAAGCCAAGAAATGTAAAATTAAAAGCGTCAGTTATGAAGTGTTGTCCATAGATCATCCAATCTGCTTTTCATCATTAATTTAGATCAAGATTAAACTTTTTGAACATCTGGGCTCCAAAATGCGCTGTAAGTGATATATAACATGCCCCCACTAGGTGGCAGTGTTGAGTTAAAGATGCCAGCAGCTCACCTCCATGATACAGTAACACCTGCCTGACAAGTAAAGCTTTGAAAAGAACCCAGAGCAACCTAATGTGTTCAAATACTAAACATTAATACTTAAAAAAACAAAAATAACAGTGGGAATATTGAGAGCTGTGGTAGCTTGTGATTGTTTTAATGCATTAAAGTTAAGCCTATGACTTCACTGTGTGCCAGGAATATATTACAAACTCTCACTGACTTATGTTGAGATTTGTGCAAAAACTTTGATCAGTTACATTTTATTACCTGGAAATAAGGATCAGGTGAGAGGTGCCAGCATCCAGGCTCTGTCTCTTTAACCAGCAGCCTCGCTGTCACTCTGGTCCCTCCCATTCTTTGCAGCCCTCCAGTGTTGCTGGCCTGAGATGGGAGCGCACACAGCAGCACCATCACGGCCGAAGAAACGGGATAAATCTGGAAGAGAGTGGGGGGGGACGTAAAAACCAACAAAACCACGTAGGTGCCGTGGGGGGGAAATGGGATAACGAAACATATGATTTACTTACATCGGATCTCCAAGCTTGATCCTGCCCTCTGAGAAAGTCAGATGTTGCCGTCGCTTGCGTTTTGCGCTTTTTATCCATTCTCCTTGAGCGCTGCTGGTACAAAGGCGCTCGGTCCGGAGCAGCAGCAGCAGCAGCAGCAGCAGCACCTGGGATTACAGCCATATGAATGGACCTGCTATCACCGACAAACCTGGGATGGTAGACACAGACAGTGAGTAAGCTGAGCAGGATTAAAACACTTTCTTCTTTTTTTCCCCCTCCTCTCTCCCTGGGAACAAGACCACCCGTGACACCCCGCGAAGACATACTGTCATTGTGTCGAGGCTGCTTTAAAAAAATATTCTCAAAGTGGCCTTTTCTGGAATAATGCGTGAAAAAGATGAGCCCCATCACAGCTTTTTATTCTTTTTTACGTCTCGCACATTCCCTGATGTTCCTCTGACAAAACAGCCGGTTTCTCTTGTTCAGAGTGGGATGTATTGTTGCGACTGCGCAACCCACGACAAGTGTCAGCAATTAGACTGTGTGTTAGTGAACGGGTTACCCAAAGGTCTGTTATAAACACTGCTTTTTAACTGGAGTTGGTGATAAGAAGTCTGCGGAGAAGTGGACTAAATAAGGGTCAAGCAGCGCGCACTTGGCACAATCCCCGTCCCCTGTGTGTGAACCAGGGTCGGTCACCGAAATAAATTACGCACAATATGGTGGAACCGGTTGGATTCATCGAAGCGTGGAAGGCGCAATTCCCGGAGTCTGAACCCCCCAAGATGGAGCTGCGGTCTGTAGGAGGCATCGAGCAGGAGCTGGAGAAGTGCAAAGCCTCCATTAGACGCCTGGAGCAGGAGGTGAACAAGGAGCGCTTCCGCATGATCTACCTGCAGACCCTCCTGGCCAAAGAGAGGAAGAGCTACGACAAACAGCGTTGGGGCTTCAGGAAGACGCCGCTGAATGAAGGGATGGACCCTGCAGCCACGCAGGGTGCAGAGTCCCAGTCCCAGCAGCCCCACATGCAGGAGACCGGTGGGGTAGGAGTAGTAGTAGGTGGTGGAGGGTACAGCGGAGGTGTAGGGGATAGGAGTCGTTTCCAGCCTCTTGGAGATGGAACTGGCAGGTCCAAACCCAGACCTCCACCAGCCAGGAAATCTGCTTCTCATGGCGATGGCCTGGAGTCAGCCTTTGAGGTACCCCAGCAAGCTGAGTCGACATCCTGCGACAACCTAGACGGCCTCTCGCCATCCAAACAGAGAGGGGGTGTCACGGTGTCTCCTCGCAGGCCCACTCTTCCGCCCCCAGACAAGGACCTACCCTCTGACCCCAAGGACAAGTTGGGGATGGGACTCGGTGTGGCAGCTCTTAGATCCAACTTCGAGAGGATCAAACGGGCCAACTCTCACTCTGCGGGTGATGTAGCGAAGGGCCAGGAGAAGCAGCTGCCGCCTCCCCCGCCGTTCTACACCAACATGGAGTTCCACCATGAGAGAGGTTTGGTCAGGGTCAACGACCGTGATGTCTCTGAGAAGATCAGCTCCCTGGGCAGCCAAGCCATGCAGATGGAGAGAAAGAGATCTCTACACTCCCTCCCGGGTAATCTGGCTACAGTGGCAGGGGAGCTCCGTGCCAGGCCGGTGTATAGAGGACGGTCCACTGAGAGCACCTGCGGCTATGATGCAGAATATGAAGATGGAGAGCCCAACCAGCGACACTCAGGGAGGGCTAATGGTGGCAAACCTCCCCCTCCTCCATGGCAGCCCTCTGAGTTCCAGGCCTACTCCAGTGTTTATGTTGGTGGGGTGATGATGGGTGAAGGTGGCAGTGGAGGGGGCGGTGGAAGTAGTAGTGGAGTCACGATGAGAGATCACGGAGGAGGAGGCGACGACCACCTCCTGACCTGGCCACGCCGTTCCTACTCCCCAGGTAGCTTCGAGGACGTCGGCGGTGGCGGCGGCTATACACCCGACTGCAGCTCCAATGAGAACCTGACATCCAGCGAGGAGGATTTCTCCTCCGGTCAGTCCAGCCACGTCTCCCCCAGCCCCACCACGGCTTTCCGTCGTCCCTTCAGAGAGAAGAGCCGCTCGCCGTCCCAGAACTCCCAGAACTCTCAGCACTCCTTCGACAGCAGCAGCCCTCCGACGCCACAGTCCCAGAAGCGTCACCACCGGCAGCAGGGAGGTCATGTGGTCATGTCTGAAGCCACTATTGTGAGTGTCCGCAAGACCGGTCAAATCTGGCCACCTGCTGCACATCATGACCTTCTGCCCCATGGTCGAACATCCCATGACAACAGTTTCCATGGAGACCACCTAGGTGAGTGGTAGCTGCTGTCTCTAATCTATGTTGTAGAGAAGGGCAGGTGGGCTGGATCACAAAGGACATTGTAGAGCCTGCACAGAAACTCAGTCTGACTGGTTGTGTGTGTGTGTGTGTGTGTGTGTGTGTGGGAAGGAAAAATGAATGAAAGCCTGACTGAGTGTAATTCAGTCATGCTGAAATTATGCTGGCATTTAGTCTTTTGCATTTTTAGACCCTTCTTCACATAATGTGTGTTTCCTCTTAAAAGTCCAGTGAGCAAGTGATTGATGCCGTGAGCACGATACTATGTGTGCACTCAAACACGCGCGGACTGTGTGTCCTTTGGATGGCCTTGTGTGGGAGACAGATGAAAGATCCACCTCTGCTTATTCCTGGAATGTCAGTCGGGTGGGTGAACAATAAATGTGGTCAGTCTGGGTTGAAACTACAGGTCAGGCCTTTCTCAGACGTCTCCTGCAGCTCTTAGTGTGGAATTCAAATCACAGGTGGCTGTCTGCCTGCCTGTCTTTCTCTCTGCATGTCTGAAACATGACGGTAGGAGACTCTTGACCACAATCTGAAACCCTTCACCAACTTTAAGCACAGACCAGAACAAAAGAAATCCACTGGTATCTTTCCAAACAATTATCTCCTGTATGCCTAACCACTAAATTGCAGCCTTGGAGCACCTGTAACAGAACAACAGCGAGGAGATAGATGTGTAGCCTGGAGCTAAAATCATGGATGCTGGCTAAGTGGACTGGCAGACACAGTGGAGTGTGCTGCTTTGAGGAAAAAGCACATCAGGAGGGGCTTAGATTATTTCAGTGAAACTGTGGAGGATGTGCCAGGTCACAGGAAGTAAACCTAAACTCTGTTGACTATTTCAAATATTTGATCAAAATTTTATTGAGGTGCAGTTACCAGCAGCCGTGCACATTTCAGCGTGTTGTCTATCTGCTGTGGAAGTGTGTAGTGTGGTAGTGCACACTATATTGTAACAGATTTGGGACTGGCACCCTGCTTGACCAGACAGACAGCAGGATGCTGGCATCACACGCCTGCTCTGGTGCCAGGATGAACTGGAAGGAGGGGAGGATGTAGTCAGATTGATAGAGAAAGGGAGGGAAACAGACAGAAAAAGACAAGGGGGTTGGGGAACACTTGAAGATAAAGTATAAAAGCAAAGAAAGTTTAAGGAAAATAGCTGCCAGCCGTACCTGTACAAAAATAAACCTAATGTCAGTAATATGAATGCCAAATTAATCTTCTTTCATTCTTGGTAGCATAACTATCTGTAACCTGATACTGCTCATTGCCTAACTATCCTGAACAGTGAACAGGTCTCTGTGCATCTATAATTCAGTGATTTGAATGAACCACTGACACGGTGGCCCTGGTGGACTCCACTGAAATGGATTTCCAGACGTCGTCAAAGCACAGGATCGCATCCTGCTGTCAGTGAAAGTGAGAGACATCCGTTCCCTCCCCTGATGGCAAGAAATAGGAAAATACTATCAACAATTTAGAGCAGTGTTAAATTATTAGCTCACATCAAATAAGATCATGTGCAGTGAGCAGCAAACTCAAGATAGGGAGTCCTCTAGCAAATGGCTAACTAATTCTCCAGCTGCTATGTTTAGGATTATCACTGCACTGTCTGCCCTCTTTGTTTTAACATCTTTTCCACAACAATGAGCCCTGTGGGAAGTTAGGCGAGCCGGAAGAGCAGAGATGGGATGGATGGATGGGTGGGTGTGGGTGTGTGTGTGTGTGTGTGTGTGTGTGTGTGTGTGTGTGTGTTGCAGACAGTGATGCATTTAGTGGGATAATCTGGAATTTGAGCCTAAGAAGTAAAATGTTGGTTAGACACCCTGCAGAGTGCTCTTGTTTTCTAGCTGAGGTTTAAGCTGAGTGCAGACAGGCGTGATGTTGACAGTGAAGTGGATGATAACAATGAATGTTGCATCATTTCGAGGACCTGGTGTTGTGTGTGTACACACACATCCACATATATATATTTTTTTCAACTCGAAGAAAGAGAAGATAGTAAGGGAAGAGGAGTGGAGAGTGTGTTATTGGTGGGTGGCTGATGATAATAATGAAGAGTGGGATGGTGTTGTGAGGAAGACTGAGGGAGGCAGAGTGCAAGGCAGAGCTGTCGTTTCTCGCTTCATTGGTCAGGGATGCGGGGGCTGCAAAGAGGCACAGATGGGAAGAACTCTCCCGTTGTGTAACAGAAACACACAGACTCAGGCTCACACACAAAGACACACATGCTTGATGTTTACTCTTATACCTTGAAGCTGCTTTGCCTTCAGCAGTAGGTGTACAGTATGTGGTCCTGTGTTGCAGCCTGAGATCATTTTCAGACGGGGTCAAAGAAGAAGACTCCTGCTCTTCTTCTCTTCTCTTCTCTTCTCTTCTCTTCTCTTCTCTTCTCTTCTCTTCTCTTCTCTTCTCTTTTCTTCTCTTCAGTAGTAATTGCTTCATGATGTGTTTTGTTTATTTATTCTAGGGGGTGTTTTCAGGATGAAAACTTGTACATGCTGTGCAGGTCTTTTTTTTTAAGCTATGATAGGAAAAACACAATGTCAAAATGAGAAAACCATTAAAATTAAGATATCTCCCTGGAGTGTGTTTCAGTAGGAAAAGCCTGGCAAATAAAACTAGACTCAAAAAAAAAGATGTTTGGAGGCAAAAGCTTCAGCTGCCAAATTTTCATTCTTGAGCTGAATTGAACAAACAAGAGCACGACAGTGTTACGTCAGGCATTTCATAATTCGTGCCGAGTAAGACGAATGACAAGTCTCTTTTTGCATCACCATGACTCCATTTTTCATCTTTCCCTGCAGAAGTTAAGAGAATCCTTATTAAATGTTAAACACAACTTTATCTTAGAAATGTTTCAAACTGAAATCAGCTGATTAACCCACTCATCTTGCAGCACTCGCAGGTCTGTCCGGTGGCTGACTCAGAGTTCACCACGTGTCCCCTCCTGAAAGTTTTAGTGAGGTCAGATCTGTTGAAGAACGGGAGCTTTCACTGCCTTCTGCAATGAAATGTGTGGTGCCTGAAAACGGCTCTCCCTACGTTGTTTCCATTAATTCATTTGAAGTGATGCATGCCTCTAAACCAGTGAATACCTGCGGGATACCAAAGTGGGACAGAGCTGTGAAGGCTTCAATGGCTGTATTGTCCAGGGCCTTCAGCCTCTGTATTTCTAGACAGGTACAATCTCCCTCTCTCTTTCTTAAGCCTCTGTAAATGATTTCACTCTTTGATTTAGATTCCCAGTGTGCATAGTTAGAAAGGAATCTCATTAACACATCCTACATGATGGAGGCTATATATTTAATCTGGCCTTTCTGTAACATTACATTAAAATAAAATTAATTTGCCTGTGGCTAGTAACATGTCTTCTACAGGTTTGATGAGTTCAGCATATTTCAATTCTCTCTTCCCATCTAAATTACAAAGTATTTATAACTCATTCATTACCAAAAGTTATTCATTACCAAAACTATTCAGGCAGTATTCAGAAACCTTTCTTTTTCCAGTCCTTAGTACTTCTAGCATATTCTGCTTTTTCACACACACTGAAAATGTCATAAAATATTTTTCTCCACAAGTCATTCTGATGTCATTAGCTAAAGTTAATTCTTATCAGTGAGGTGTTGGTCCAAAATAAAACAAAAAACAAAAATTAAGTAGATATAAACCTGAAAAAAGAGGAAACATTGAGGGGCAGTAGTTTGATTGACAGATCTGGTCTCCACTGACACCAGCGCTGAAGTCCAGTCTCATACACATAGGGCAGTGATCTGGGGTTCAATGGTCAGACCCGCCTCCTCACCCCTCCCTTCATATCCAAATATGGTCACTTCTGGCTCCGAACAACCAACATGGCGACATTCAAATGCCAAACTAAAAACATAAGGCCACAAACCAACATGTGATGTCACGTTAGCTTCGACCATCCTCTATAAACCAACCTATATATATATTCTCTATAAAGTGCATTACTCAGTACCAACTCAGTTCTAATGGTGTTATATGGTTGCTGTAGCTGGATTAGTAATCTGATATTTTCCGCTCAATCTAAGATGCATAAATAACTCACATAGCAACTTATTTATAAAATTACTTAATTAGATTAGATCCATCCTCATTTATAACTCACTTCAACTCAGTTTAGTAAATCATGAGTTTAAAAGTAGCTCGCAGTTATTAGAAACTTTGGATGAACCTGATTTTATACAAGCTTAGTCAACTTCTGGTTGAAGAAAACAAAAAGACTGTGAGAAACTGGCTTGGTGTCCATGTGGATTAAATCTGATTATGTCACCAGTGAAATTCTGTGAGAGTTGTTGCTTAAAATCAGGACTTGTGAAACACACACAGTCACACTTTCTTCTAAGAAAATCAGAGCAGAGTGTGTTTCTCGTCTGTGTGTGTGTGTGTGTGTGTGTGTGTGTGTGTGTGTGTGTGTGTGTGTGACTATCTCAGGGGTTTTTCTCTGCAAATCCTGTAACAAGCAGGCGATCAGTGGAGACAACAGTGTGTACCAGCAGTGTGAGAGGGCTGCCAAAGAGGATCTGAGGCTGTATATGTGTCTTCTTCTCTGAGCCTTTGTGTCTATCTGTTCTTTGTATCATGTGATTCAACATGTATTTCCATGTGTGTGTGTGTGTGTGTGTGAATGGGACGGCCAACAGAAGATGGAGAGGGAATGCTTTGCCGTGGTCTGGTGTGGCACAATGACCCTCTTTTCACACGGGTGGGGTAGGGGTGAGGTGGGGGGTGACTATAGCTTTTTAAAGAGGCTTGTTCAGTGTGTGTAGTTGAGTGAGCTTGGCAGTGAAAGCCTTGGTTACCTCTGCCGGCACACAGGAGCTGCAGGCTCAGGAGAGGGACGAAGCATGGGAGGCTAAGGAGAAGAGGTGGAGTTGGATGGAGGGGTGTCGGGGTGGATGAGGGGGGCAAAGCGGATCTGCCTTTCTTGCCAGCTGGGTGCTCAACTCAGCTTTTCATTGGGCTGGTGCAACCTGCTCAGACCAATTATGCAGGCACAAAACTGTCCCTTTGTTCCCTTCACCAGAGTCAGTTATGAAAGAAAAACTGAGCCTGTTTTCTCATTTGAAGATTTGTTGGCTTGAATGTTGTATTGATTTTGCTCTTATAATACACTGCAAGTAAATATATTTGATATTACTAAAATATTCATGAGTCACATTTACCTTACATTTAACGACCTAGGCTGGCTAAAATATTGATTTATAAGCTTTACACATGACTAACCACCAACTTAATTATGTGTATCTGTGTGTCTATCACATAATATTATGCAGTGTTTTTTGCAGTATGCTTGATATACCCTTCAATATGACAGTTTAACAAGATAAAATTAAGTGATCACTTGTAAAACAAAGATCCAAACAGTATACTGTATACATAACAATTCTGTCACCACATATATAACACTACTAAACTATGTTGTCATTTTCCAAAACCTTGTGCCGAGTATGTAAACAATCACAACTGATTGGTCCTGACGCACTCGAAAATGTACTGCGGATTGAGGTTTTTGAACGTGGCATGAAATTTTGTGCCGTGTTTCTGCAGTAGAAGTCCAGCCTGGCACCGAGGCTGGCGTGGCGTTGCTGGGTTGGCAGTGGACAGCAGGGTGGAGCAGCTCCAGCAAGTCCCCAATGAGAGTTAAACTGCCTGGCCTGGTTTGTGGGGCTGGAGCCGGCAGTTTCAGCCCTCCACTCGACCACAGACCTCTGTGTGTGATTGATGTGCATGGAAAATAACTGTTTTAAGGATAGGTGTGTGTGTGTGTGTGTGTGTCCACTATCCATTAGCTTTAGGCCTGTGGAGAGTTTAGGACATTCAAGTGAACCTTAGAGTGAAAGGAAGCAGATTGAGTGATCATAACTGGACACTGCAGACACACATTCAAATGCAAACACACGTAAACACACACTCATAGCCCTCAAAAGAGTAATTGCTCTTCCCTGCTTCTGTTTATTTCTTTTCCTTTTTGGTTGTGCTTGTATATTTCCTATGCCAAGCATCCAGCCACAATCTTTCCTCTGGTGACCAGCAGTGCTTGTAAAAGAAAAAAAAAACTTGGAAAATCCCTTTCATAAATTCTGGTGACTTGTTTCTCCCCATTTGTAACTGCCCTTCCTTTTGAACAGCGGCCATCTTGGCTCTCTCTAACATGAACCGTGTTGTCGCAGTCACTGAGCTCGTCATCTGGATTGGCCACAGTGCACAGGAACAGTGCGAGCTAGCGTCCCCCGCTAACCGCTCACCGCAGGCCTTTGGGCTAGTGGTATGAATGCTTGCTGGTGTGACTTCTGGTTTTCTGCATATCCTAGGTTAACTGCATGGGTTATTAATCACAGCCAGCTCTCTAAGGGACCGTGTTCAGGTTGGGGGTTGGATGGAAAAAAAAACCTGGTTTATGGTTTGTGGTTAACACCACAAGGCAACTTGGCATAAAAGAAGATTAATATCACAATAATGGACAAGGCAGAGCTGCATTTTGTTTATTTGTTCATGTGCTGTAGTCTGGACATTAAAGCAGCACTCCAGTGATTTTATATATCACAGTCATTTCACTACACACTGACTTAATATCTCAGTTTACATTTCACACCAACCTGCATTTTACATTTTATCTAAAGCTTGTGTTATTAAAGCTTGTTGTTGACATATTATGTTAACATTACTTTCTCCATAAGATATATTGTGTGCCAATTGTTTAGATGCATTAAAAAGAAAGGTAACGCAGGGTCATCTCAGCAACCAAGACTGACCATCACTGGAGCATCAGCCTCTTTATTTAGCATTAATATCAATGTGTCAATCTGATTCTGCCCCCAGGAGACAGATGGACACACTGACCAATAGGAGGCCAGTGTGCCTTTTGTGCGAGATGCTTCAGTTATGAATATGACCACGTGAGCTATTGATCTTAGTCCACAATTTGGATTCATAAGTGTCAGTAAGTAATTTGATTATTTTTAAACTTTCTCTATTAATTACTGACATAAACATGTAGCTTTGTGAGATACATGTATAACCAAAAGCCGAGAGATGTTTATTTTCTGGATTAAAAGGCAATAGAAACCTGTCTAGTCATGCAAACATGTAAGCCTTAATCTCCACTCTCCAGTCTGGGAATTAGAAACCTGGCTAACAATCAGATTACCATTATTTTTTTCCCCCTCACGTAACACAGCTGACACCACACCACACTCATTACAGCACTAATGCATCATGTCCTATATAATACACTTAGGATTATCATCGCTCACAGTTTACTAGCACTGGTATGCGTGCATACATGTTTAACAACTGAACAGAAATATTGTGGTTTAAACATTTGGACTGGTTTCTCCTGTCTGTAGATTACCAGGTGTTTAGAAAATGAACACACATTAAATAGAGCTGTTCTTTTATTTATTCGAGGAGTCTCTCTCTTATTTCCCATCTCATCGCTTCCCTAAGGCTGATCTCTCCTCACATCCCCACCTTATGCCGTTTTACTCTCATTCTTTATCTCCTCTTCAGCAATGCTTCATTCAAACAGCTGCTTCTGGTTTCCTTTGCTTGGAGCCAATTAGAGGTGCATCACCTTTCCTTCTTTGTTTCCCCGAGATTTCCACCAAGCGAGGGG
>OOFC01032736.1:1188-19339 GCA_900323345.1 Pseudochromis fuscus | reverse complement strand
CCACCGCCCACCCCCCACCCCCGGGCTGCCATATGTGTTTGCCAAGGCCCTCTCCCAGTGCCATTGATTGAGTATTCAGAGTATTGAGCCACAGTGTCTATTATTCATCGGCTGCCTGGAAGGCCTGACTGGATACACAGACAAAACTCTCATTAAAACTTCCTCTGTCACTTCCTGTGATTTGAAAGCGGCCCCGAGTGTTGGAGCCATCCGTCACGTCCTGAAGGAGCCCTTGTCTCTCGGGTGTGTGTGTGTGTGTGTGTGTGTGTGTGTGAATGTGTGTTGGGGGCCATAGGTAAGGGACAAGGGGGAAAGAATTAGACGGTTCAAAGAAGAGGAAGCATGTTAAATTTACTTACTTATTTCACAGTAATTAAGATTTAAGTTTCGCTCGCTGCCTTTAATGCTCTTCCACTTCCCCCACGAGGGACATAATGTGCAAACCTTGCTGGGAAATTGGTTTACATGGCAAAGCGGGCCGAGTATTGATCTCTTACAATTAAAACAGCAACCGCACATCCTCTGTTTTGATTCTGGCAGGCCACCTGAACCTGATGTTCACTGGGATTATAGCTACAGTGAGTAATACTTGGACAGAAAACCCAAGGTGAAGATACAGTTTGGATGATAGACCACGATGTGAACTATTCACGGGAATGTCAAGGTCATACAACTAAGATATCCTGAAGCAGAGCTCTCCATCATGAAGTCATTTTAAATATTTGAGACTTTCAAATGCTCTGACATCACATGGGCTCAGCATGTGGAAGTTACACAACAGAAGTACTGAGACTCCACAGCAGGACCTACAACAAATCTGTGTTCACTGCAGTCACTTTCTACCATTTAGTGACCCAATATGTAAGGGCCAATAATATCATACCTGCCAATAATGTAATAACCATTTTAAATGTAATAAAGTCAATAATGAAATAAAATGTTTGAGTCAAAAGTGTTGTTGTGTGGTTATTGGCTCAAAACCTTATTGGCTTAATGGCCAAATTTATTACGTTATTGGTCTTTATTACATTATTGGTACTATCTTTGTAGCATTGTTTGATAGAAGAGCAACATCACTGGAGATTCAGCCCTGAGCCCATGTGATGTCATCAATCATGCCTGCCCAGTAGTGGCATTATGACTGTTGTACAAAAACGCAAAACACATCTTTTTCATAAATATGCCTATCAAATATGCCTGAATTTCCTCTTCTGGGCTCTTAGTGTTCGAAGATATCAACCTGTGGATGTATTTCTGTTCCACTTCCTGATGCTGATATTCGGACTGTAATGTTTGGATTTGTAACAGGGCTCCACTAGGGGGCACCTCAGAGTCAAAGGTTTCTGACAACAACAAACTTGTCAACAGTGGAGGAAAGTCTGTTCAGAAAGTCTGTAGCTTTCTTTCCATCCCAACACTTCTTAAAGAGCTCCACCATTTTCACCACATCCCCGGCCTGAAATATTGGTACATTCCCCCACAACTTTCAATGGTTCTGCTCCATTAGCTTTGAGATGAACAAATGCATGAACATGAACAAATAGAGATGAAATGAAAGGAGTTAGCTAGCAATCTGTAACGTACTGTCGGTAAAACTCACATTGAACTTTCATAAATAAACTAAATAATTGGACCAAATCATTTCTTAGCAAGATGATGGGATTAAAAGTCAACTGTGAAGACCGTGAAGGTGAACATCAATCGTTAATGTCAACTTGTTTTTGGAGGAAAACCATAAACTGAGCAACTGGGTCTCAAAAATCAGACTTGCAAAAAGGTGTAATACCACCGATGTCCACTAGATGCTGGATCCAATGGACTTCAGTTAAAAAAGGGTCATCATTAAGGAAATATTAGGTCCCAAAACGAGGAGGATTTGGGGGCGTGGCTAGTTTGAATGATAGGTCTGTTCTCCAATGAGACTAGACCTGATCTTTACTCCCATACATATTAATTAGCGTTAGCATTCTCAGGTTCAAGGGTTAGACCCGCCTCCTCAGTCCTCCCTTCATATCCAAATATGGTCATTTCTGGCTCTAAAAGACCAACATGGCAGGCGACGTCATGTTAGCTTCATCCATTGTATGTACAGTCCATAAGAAAAACTCAAAAAAGTCAATACAGTCTCTTTTGTCTGTAAAGGATTTCATTACAATCCTTTCCATAATTGGTTTGACTGAAAACCAAAACCTGTGCAAATCCCCAGACTTCAACCTCTGACCTCAGAAGGTCTGTATGAAATCCAACATATTTCCGTGATGCTCGGGTGTATTTCCCAAACTTCCTTCAGCCATTTATTGATTGTGTATTTCAAGTAAACCCCGGACGGCTGCACCGATCGCTGCCGATACCTGGATCTCCGGTGCCTCTCCGAGCCTCCGGCGGAGCGTTTCCGGGCCTCCCACTTCATTATTCTAAAATCTCCCAGAATGCAGAGCGACACACGCTCATGATTGATCTCAAAACCACTGATTTTCTTTTCTTTTGAGGAAAATATTATGGATGGGTCTAAACAAGGCATAATTGGCCAAACCCACGGCAGCGCCTGACCTGCCAACAATCCAGACCCACTCCCCAAGGTTGGCTGCCTCCCTGGGAAATATTGTGCATTAATTTCATTTAGTCTCCCCTCCAACATTCAATGGTAGAAGTTAATTAAATTGCTTGTCCATTGTGTTCATCCACTTACAAAGTTAATGATATTGTGCCGGGGAATTAAAGAGCGTTTTATAAAGCGCACGGGATGGGAGCTGGCAGGCACTACATTGCCCAGTTGAACCCTGTCAGTCGGCGGGCTGCTGGACCCCCTAATTAGCGGTGAAATGGATGCTTCCATCTGCCAATTTCCTGCCACGCTCATCAGTCGTGCAGTCGCTCCTCTAACCTGCCCGGCAGAGGGGTCTAAAGCAATAAAACCATCACAGCAATGACATTCAACAAAAAAAAGAAAAGTGAATACGCGTCTACATGATATGACTCAGACTTTAAAAGAGCTTCTGTATAATGCTGGAGGGTTGTTGTTTTTTTCTCCTCCCGACCACATCATTGGCTTCTTCAGCATAATCCTGATGGAAGAGTTTGATAACTTTGTTAAAAATGTTCGATACGCACAGTAATAGCACCTCGTTTTCTATTTTCAGAGAGGGCGGTTTGAATAAATGTCTTCTGATAAAGCAATAAGAAAGAAATGTGGCGGTGCACATTTTGATGTGCGGTGCAGGAAAGATGCCTCGGTACAAATTAAAGAAAAAGTCTGAATGCGTTTCAAAGCATCATTTCTGCTCAGTGCTTCAGATTTTTTCCAGTAAGGCAGCGTTCACCTCGAGAGGGGATGATTAATGCTCATATATATTCCAGCTGCGTATTTACTAATACCGTGTTGCTACTTCAGCAGCTTTTAACGAGGACATAAAAACAGAGGATCAAAGTAAATGGGATTACACCTGAGGGGCCTGTGACGCTGCTGACCTCTTAATGAGGTCGGGCAAAAATCCTCCTTTGCATGGTGGAGCAGTGTGTACAAATTCATGGTGGAGATAAATTAAATGGAAGCAAGACGACAGCGTTTTGCTACGAAGTGGACACGAGAGCATCTACGGTACGAACTGCAGCTTCAGAGGCAGGATGCTAACAAACAGGAGATGATCTACAGAGGAGCTCATGTGGATTTTGCTTAATTAGCATTAAATATCTGACGAAACTAAAGGGACACTTCAACAATTCTGCACTTGAAGTTGAGTTAAGTCTGAAATCTCTGCATTACAAATGTTGTGGAGTAAGAAAGAACAAGCAGGAGGTTTACAGTAAAAAAACACTTGCATTGTGGGAAGTGTAGGATCCTGTGTTTATGGAGAAAGAGACTCCAGTTGTATGTATCACTATTGTAATATTAACCCTATGCCCGATAATGAACATCTATACTGTTTTGTTGATGTCACATAGTAACAAAAATATTATTCCACCAATCAAGTTTAAATTAATGTAAAATATAGTTAAATGTCTTTCTACCTATAAGTACATAATCCAAAACATTACAAATATGAACTAAGTGACACATTAAATAATCCCTTTAATTATCAGTACTTTAGCTTCAGGTACTTTTCTGTCCTATAGACATATTTGAAAGTAGTAGAAGTCATTATCTCTAAAACTCTTTTACGAGGATGTAGTACGTAGAAATGTACTGTAAGCTGGTGTAAACTAATACTCAAGTTAAGTAGGTATATTAATTATATTTTCACTGCACTGGTTTGTGTTTGTTTCTGTTTTTAGGTAGAAATACTACGGGAAAAACTACTGAACGGTATCTTTTCTTTTTTGAGGGAGATATGGTATTGTAGGGCGGCTGTGGCTCAGGGCAGGTCGTCTATGAATCCTAAGATAAAAGGTTCAATCCCTGGCTCCAACTGTCCAGACACCGAGGTGTCCTTGAGCAAAACACTGAACCTCCCAATGGTGGCTAGCGCCTAGCATGGCAGCTCGGTAACCACTGGTGTGTGAATGGGTGAATGAGGGGCCTTGCTGGGACCTTAGCTAAGATCAAAAAAGTCCTCTATGAGTTTATCCAAAGAATGAATTGTTAATTTTTTTAGCACAATGGGAGGAAAAAATATAACGGATAAATGTTTTAACAAGACAGTGTGGCTACTTCACCTCAAGAGGGCAGCAGTGCTCAGTCACTATTGTTTTCTTTGATTAGTATAAGATTTGGATTGTGACAAACATATACATGCAAAAAGATTACCGTATTTTCCGGACTATAAGCTTTTTTCTGACGCTTTGAACCCTAATAAATTCAATAGCGGCTTATAGACAGGTGCGCTCAATAGTCCAGAAAATACGGTAGATAAAAAATACAATAAATACCTTAAAACTCTTAAAACATTTGCATTAATTGTCGTTGTGACAAACATATACATGCAAAAAGATTACCGTATTTTCCGGACGAAAAGCCGCTACTTTTTTCCGACGCTTTGAACTCTGCAGCTTAAACACCAGTGTGGGTTAGTATCGGCGGCATGAAGCTCGTTAGCTTTTTACAAGCTAGCAAGCTCCGTGCCGCCGATACATTTAGCGTCGTCACATCAGACCCGGTCAGAGTGGACCACATGAAACTGATCGAATAAATTCAATAGCGGCTTATAGACAGGTGTGCTCAAAAATACGGTAGATTAAAAATACAATAAATACCTTAAAACCCTTAATACATTTGTAATACCGTGTGTGTGTGTTATCCATAAATCGTACAGTATTACCACGCACAGTACTATAACAACCGTGTTTTATTGGAATTAAAGAGCGATGTCACAGACCTCTCTGTTGTGTCTCCTGCTCTGATGAATTGATGTTGACCGGTGCAGTTTAACAAAGCAAGCAGAGCACTTTTAAGGTCAGCGTGATTTACATAATGCTGAGATAAAAATGTAACTTTATAACTTTAATAAAGCTCAGGTCAGAACACTGCGGCGCACAATTTAATCAAGACACAGCTAATACTAAAACAGGATGTAACATTCATCCATTGGCAAACAGAGGAGGGCGACGTGTGGGACCGAGATGGAAATTTCACAATGTCTGTCTGGGCTCTAACAAGGTCAACTCCTCAACTCTAAGTGTATCAGACATCTGCGATTGGGCATGAAAAGACCTTTCTGCTTTCTTCACGGGGGGAAAATAATCTTTTGAAAGCAATCTTCAAATAAACCGTCGATCTTAGGGGCCGGCGTAAATGGCCACTTTCTTTAAATAACTGCGCTGCCCGGGCTTGACAAAATCATCATTTTAAAAGGGGATATGAAGATGATGAATATTTGCCTTATTAGATTGTTCCTCAAGATGAATAATCAAAGTCTGAACAATTGAGATATCCATTAGTAATTAAAGTGACATTACCTCCCTCGCTATTTTCTCAGGCCACCGCTCGCTTGCCAGAGCCATTATTCAATTGTTTCGGATGCCGGGGGATACAACGTCTTTAATATACTTATGCTCATTAATGTAAATCATATTTGGCTATGGATGTCCAATAATCAAAAAGAATATTTCAACTTGTAATTCCCCGTCTATAAAAAGTATTCCCATTAGGGGGAAGAAAGAGGCCCATGCAAATGACAGGTCTTTGAGTTCATTGATTTTTTTTCTTCTTTTTTTTTTTTGGAAAGGCTGCTAATGTTGTCATGGACTGTTCATCAATCTATATTTTGATCTGATTCAATCGTGTGCCTATTCATGTGGCCTCATTTGTGCAGGAATTGATTCAATTAGGATCATACAGGCTGTGGGGAGAGTGGAAGCAATATCATTTCAACTGGAATTAAATAAAGACCGGGGAGAAGTTTGAAAAGTTTTTTTTAATATCGATCGAATGCAGAACTTGTTTACTTGCCTTTAATGAGTTTTTTTTATTATTATTATTTATTTTAAGCGTTTTTACTGCATCTGTAGACGTGCATGAGCGGCAGCAACTTTTGATGTCAGATGATGAGTCCTGTGTCAGATCTGTGATGTCAGCTGGAAAAGTAATCAGTCAGCTTGTGTCCGGTGGCAGCTTTGATTCTGTCCCCGTCGCCACGCTGCCTGCAGCTCGCCACCGTGGCCTTGTAGTGACAAAGTGGCATCCTTGGCTGCCCAATGAGAAACAGCTCTATTCCAGAGCCCTATAATGAAATATATTAGTTTGCTGTATCTTAGTGGCATTACTTTGTCACTTGTGAGAGGAACTTATCGGGGGGAGGTCACCATTTCTCTGCATCAAGAGCCCTTCCTCCCCCCTTAGTACAAACACAACTCTTCCTAAATGGGGGCGACATCGCCTCGATCATGAGCCATCCCGTGAAGCATCTATAAAATATGACAGCTTCCCAGGAGGAGGAGGAGGAGGAGGAGGAAGGGGGGCAATCGATGGCGGCCCACAGCATCTCCACGGGGCTTCCTGTGGAGCTCGGGCTGAGCACACTCACCCCATCGGAGGAGAGGGTTCACAGTTTCGAGGTCGAGTTCAGAAAAATCATTTTTCCCCCCCGGGATGTATAAAAAAATAAGCAGCTTTCTGTCTGTGTGCTGTCTGGGTATGAGCAGAGGCGTTCTCGCTGCACAACAGTGACCACAGGACCGTGAAGCTTTAGAGGAGTCTGCAAAAACACACGCAGCGGCTCGTCTCAGGCTAAGACGCCCGTCCGGTGGCTCTTTGTGGCCGCCTTTGTCTTTATGTAAAAACCAATGCTCTCCAATGATGTGTTATGTAAAATTCCCAGAGGCTTGATTTAAATGGTTGGATATCCTCCATGCTAGCTTAGTTATACTCCAGTGCATCGCCCCTAAGAGCACATGGACGCTGCATGAAAAGCAAATGTAAATGCAGCCTCAGCTTCTTAGATAACAAGAAATTATGTCATGGGCTTTTTTTTCCTCTTATTGTATTATTATAATAATAAATAAAAAAGAGGACTTTTCTTACGCAGATGTTTCTTTTTTATCCGTACAATCGCAGCATCCGGCCTTTTCCCGTGGCGCCTCTTAAAAAGACAGCTTTGGGATGTGAGGGAGCTGAGGTCCGGTGCCAGGGGCAAGAGTGGCAGCAAACCCACGTCTGCTCTCCTGTAAATATCACACCCACAGAAATGTGGGAAGAAAAGAGGATTTGGAGGGGGCCCGGCCCGGCCCGGCAGGTCTGCAGCAGGTCTCCTGGGCCGCCCCTCCACAGATGACCAGGTGGTACTGTATTGTTTATCATTGGGTCACGTGGAGGCACAGAATAATACGCAGTGTACAGTGCATCTGTTACATCTGAGAAGAAATCACCCTCCACACCAGATATAACTTTAGGTTTTGGAGCCATCTTAAAGATGTAGGTGACGCAACGACATCAGTGAATGTGTGGGGACTGTAAAGTGCTATTTCATAAGAGACATCCTGTTCACTGGATTAATACGTGCAGGGATGTATGGAATTGCAATTGCAAGTTACATAAAGTATTTAATTGTAATCCCAAATCTTTCCATAGGATCCCATCCTCTGCCCATATTATTATGATTTGTTCCCTGGGTAATAAACATCTTAATGAGTCATTGGGCTTTATCCATCATCTGTTCAGAGGTTTTTCCATAATGTTGCGACCAGACGGACAAACAGGCAGATCAATAACCTAATGCTAAACCATAACCTCACTTCAAGAGGTCAAAATGTTACAAATGATCACATTCATTGTTTTTTTTAGACATTACAGTACAGTTAAAACTAATCATAACCACTGGGCTGTTGGATTTTGATAGCGGTGCATCTGGTTAGGCAGAGACATATTTTAGGTTTTAGGTTGTGGTATCGGGCTGGTTACATGTAACCTACAGAATGGATCATGTGAGGTCATTTTACAGAAGTATCCAACAAGTAGTTGGAGATGATCCTGCAGTTTTAAGTTGTATTACTGTATTACTAGTATACTATAAATCCAAGAGTGGCCCGCGGCCTTTACTTAAGCTATCAGACACTAACTGGGTTTCTGCGAGAAGCAGGAGTTAACTTTCAAACTTTAAATCTATTGATTTATGATTTTAATCAAGAGTCATTTTTCAGTGCGAAGCCTCGTTTTTACGTTTCAGACAGAACTGGCAGCAGAGTCGATGAAAACACTGAAGCTACTTGGCCTATCCTTTAACCATTTCAAAATAAAAGTCCGGTATTAGCATTTGAGTGGACAGAAACACTTTATACTGAAACTACTTTGAGGACCCCTGGTAGTAACAGTCTGTCAACTGTTCCTACATGATTCAGATTTGTGCTGCCAATACAGGCCACCAGAGGGTATTGTAAGTCAGCTGAGAGCAGGATATTAGACAATCAATACAAATGATCGATACATTTCTATAAGCTGATTCCACAGGTTTGTGCTGCTCGCCACTCTGAGAAATACTTCATTTCTATTTGGTCCAAGACGACTTTGAAAAGTGTTTTTTTTTTTCTTTTCAGAAATGTAATTAGGCTGTTAAAATTAAGGGATTGAATTTAACAGAAAGAGCATAACATCCAATCTAATTAGAGGGCCCTTTAATGAGCTGGTAATTAGCTCCAGCATGGTGCACACAGGGTGCTATTGTGGCTTGAACTTGTGCAGGGACCCTGCTGACTGGGGCACCCTTTGTGTTAGATTGGTTCCCACTTGGGAAACATTATTCACTGGAATACCGTTATGCTTTGCTTTATATGCTTATAGGACACCACTTGGATTCGTCCCGGGGGTCAGGCCGAGATCTGGACCGGTCATCCAGAAGCCCTCAGCTGATTTCTCAACTGATAAAAGCCTCAAGTGTTACATGCGGTGAAAGCGTCTGTTGATTCTGGGTTGGAGAATTCTCCAGTGTGGGAAAACAAACAGCAGCGCACACATACAGGATGAAACAAGGCCAACAAAACCAACCGAGATTGGGGTGAGTGAGTGTCGTCGATATATGGGCCTATATATTTGCTAAGTCAATCATAGGAGATGGTATTTTGGCGCGTGCATGAAACAGTACGGAGACAATACATCATAAGCGACTGCGCGCTCCGCCCTCAAACAAATGCACAGTAAGTTTCATCAGACGGATTCTGGTGGTCCCATAACAGTTTGTTGCCTTTCCGTTTGCCCAGCACCGCCCCTCATCTGCTGCAGCCCGTCTACCTCTGACCTCCAGAACCTTTGAGCGACTGCATTAATTTTCCTGACAAAAATCAATCGGCCGAGGAACGGGACAAGGAGAAAGGCCCTCGTTATTACACCGAGCCGGGACACACCCTCCGGCTCGGAGTGTGCGGCGGTTTTTATAGGTAATAGTTTAACAGAGGGTGGTGGCTAGGGGACAAAGGGATAGCTCATTTCCCCTGACCCCAAAGATGAGTCACTCCAAATAAACTTACACATGCCCTATTTAATATCGTTAGAAAATGAGGACAATTTGGGGGTTATTTGATGGGAAATTTGTTCTTTGTTAATCACAAGGGGGGAAGCATATGAGAGCAATTTGTTTGAAAAGATGGCATTGGAGTGTTGAAGGAGGGCATATGACAGCCGAATCCCAGCCATTTCATTTTTGTTTGTCTATTTATATTGCGGCTAGCCGAACAGACTCGCAAACATTCCCCAAAATCAGATTAGGGAATTATGAGCCCTATAATTAACCGGCTGTTTCGGTCCAGAGCTTCGGCTTCCTATTTCCTAATGAAGAGCGAGTGAAAAATGATTTAATAATGCAACAAATGTGCTTTATGAGCTATTAATATGTAGTACATAACATAAACATGACAACAATATTGGCTACACATTTAAAGATGTGGATAAAGTGTCCGCGGTGGGCAGAGTACAGAGTTATGACGGTTAAAGAGGAGAAGCCGGCGCTGCATGGGGAGCCCGGGATGCCATTACTCTGACAGGAAGCGGGGGATCATGAGGCCGGGGAGGGAGGTGGAGTGACTGAGTGTGTGTGTTTAAAATGGTCTATGTGTTTAAAATGTGCTGCACAATACCTGCTAATTCTATTAAGTGCTCCTGTGGTGTGGCTGTGTGGTTATGGGTTGATGTAAATGGACGGCTGGTTGACTAAACAATGCAATAGCATTAGAATAAGGTGATTGGATGACAGAGTGGAGTAGGAGGCCCGAGCCCAGCCACCTCGGGCCTTGCCAAGTCCATTACGCGTATTGGAGACATCTTGACATCCGTCATGGGGAAGTTGCCAGCCAAAGAGAGAGAAGAGGATGTTGTTTTTGTTTAGCCCTCATCGTCAAGATGGCTTCCACCTCGCGACATCCAGGTGTAGGTAATGCAATCAATTGAGGACCTCACAAACAACTCCACCACCCCCTCGCCACCCACCACCACCTTTTTCAATCAGTCCTGGGACCTGTTTTAGAAAATACTGGTAGCCAACTGGTTCAAGGGCAAGCATAGACTCGGGTTGTGTTTTGACTTTGCCACGAAGCCGTCGCTGTTCGATTTCACGATGCGTACCTGTTTCCATAAATCAAAGCTGCAGGCAGCACCGAGTGGGAAACAACAGGAAAGTTAAACAACATGGACTGAACTGATTACAGCCGCAACAACATATTACTGCCATAATTCACAAGGGCTGATAAGACGACCCTCGGTACTCATGGTGGGAACTCCCAATACATCTAAATGTATACATTACTGTGAAAGCACTGTGTGCACTTAAAGATGTTTAGATTCGTATCCATCACACTGTGTCATCAGGGAGGCATCTGATCAGCAGAGTCATAAACTATCTCCAAGTACGAGAAGCAGCTGTGAAACAGATGCTATGGCCTCTACAGAGTCCTGATCTTAGATGTAGAGACAGAGGAAACTAAAATGTAAATAAAATACAGCCACTGAAAAATCTCACGTCTTTCTGGCTACCACGTGTCCATTAACTTCTGGCAATAGGTATATCTGGCAAGTGTGTAGTGTGGCTAAAACAGCATGAATCCCATGTTACTTATGTATTCAATAAACTAGTTTTTGATTGGGTAGGACGATTTTAGGACTCTTTGTAGATTAACTGGTTTGTGGTTTGGTGTATTTCCTGCTAGACTGTACGTCCAACATCGTGATGGAGAATACCATCCCTGTCAGGTATTATCCCTCAGTGTATCTACATCACGTAGACCAGCGGTCCCCAACCTTTTTAGGACCACGTACCGGTTTAATGTCGGCATTATTTTCACGAACGGGCCTTCAAGGTGTGGCAGATAAATACAGCGAAAATAATACAACACGTCCGGCATAAAAAGTTGTCCTCTTACCCTTTGCAAAGACGTTCTCTAAAGACGTTTGTATTTTATTCATTTTCGCTAGTTTGCGGCTTATTTTTTGGCTAACGTATCTGACGTTATACGTGATCGGTGATACGTTTTATCATGTGACCGAGACATTGATGTGTCAAGAGGAAATGGCAAAAGTTACGTTGAAGAGAATCCGGTCGTTCCTTTCAAAATAAAATGTCTTTTAGACTCTAATAATCAATGCAACGGAAGTTATATTTTTATTTATTATTTCTGTGCGGCCCGGTAACGACTGGTACCGGGGACTCTGGTCCCTCACAGTCTACATTTAAATTGTCCAACATGTTTCGGCTACACTTACATCTCCACATATATGAGTATATAGATGTATAGAAAAAAATACAAAAACATATCTCAAAGTAAAGCTGGGCATCGAACCAGCAACTCTGACCAGACATTCGTAAAATGATTTCGCGCAAACCTACGTCAAGGCATAATCCAGCTGCACTGATGCTAAAGGCTGAACACTGCTGCCCTCTTGTGGTGAAATACCGACACGGTCTTGTTAAAACATTTTCTCACTAAGACAGGATCCATCCTCTGATCTTGGATAATTCCCTGTATGTCTCAAAAAGTCCTCATGATGTGGTCGGTGGTAATAACTCACTGCTGTGCTATTCCCAGTTTTCCCAGGTACAACCACTGTCTCACTAATTCAAGCCTTGGAAAAATCTCAGTATAACTTATTCACAGCTGCATCACTTCCTGTGTCTGCTCACAGCTCTGGCTTTATTCCTATCAGGCCTCTCACTGTAAGAGCCCGTCATTAACAGCACTTGTGTGGCATGTGATTGTTTGAGTGTGTTCATTGGAGACAGGTGTCAAGAGGTTCTTCCTACTGCTTTAATTACTCCACAACACAGTGCTCACTACGGGAGCCGCCGGCTTTCTTCAAACTGAGGAGAAATTGCTTGGATTTAATGTAACGATCTCCCACCACCACCACCACCACCGCCACCTCCCTCCCCGATATTAACCAGCCGTGCGTGACACCGGGCTCGAGCGAGGAGATCAATTCCCCAGGAAAGTGTCGTCTTCTTCAGACAGGCCAGGATGAGAGGGAGGATCACGGAGCGGCACTTCCACCGCCGTGAGCGAGGGAAGGAGGAGGGGGGGGTGTTTGGATTAGACGCCGGTGGCTCGCTGCAGGTGTCTCACCCCCACGCCGCCGCCACCATCCTCTCCGTGCTCCTCCCTCCTTCTGTACATGATACCTGTTATGGGGCAAGGTGATCCCGGAGGAGGGAGGGGATATATATATACACTTAGGCAGGAGAAAGGTCAGGCGGGCTGAATGTGGAAGGCAAACAGGCAGTGGGGGTCTGGGGGCCTGGGGATGAATCACAGGAGAATTGGTGCATGGCAGTGAATGAATAACCCGCCATGGCTCCCCAAACCCCATTATTTCCCTCCTTCTCCAGCGGGGCCTGAAATTCATGTCTGCGCATGCTGCCAGTTCATTAGGGGGAGGATGTCATTCCTCTTCTGGCTGCGGCAGGACAGGCCAGGCGGGCCCCAGGAGGACCCGGCCCTGTTTAATTCCACATCAACCGCTCCACTGAGGGCCTTAATCTCTGCTTGTGTGATCAATACTATATCAGTGTAAATTAAAATGACAATTTTAAAGTAATTAAGCCTGTTAATGCTCGATTCAAATGTCATTATTTGCCTGAGAAGAAGCAGAAGGTGGAGGGATGAGGATAATGTGCGTATATATGTGCAAAAAAAGGGGGATTGGGGTGTTTTTTTGGGGGGGGATGAGAGGGGCTAAATTATGAGCCGTGTCCACAGTGACAGGTAAAACGCTTTAACTGGCGCAGAATAACGTTGCCGCCGCAGCCACCAAAAAGGAGGGCTTAACAAAAGCAGATTAACTCTCCACCCATGCCGGCCCAGGGACCTCTCCAATTTCAGAGGAGGATAACCCAATTGGTGAAATCTGATTTGTACAAGCAAACCCAATTATGGCCATATTAGATGAGAAGTGGCAGGGAGAGAACGCTCGCTGAGGGAGGCAGGAAAAATAGAGCGAGTGGACGAGGGCGGGAGAGGGTGCAGTGGGTAAAAGAAAAAAAAAAGAAACGTTACACAATAAAAATGCACTTAACTATAGAATGAAGCCCAGCAGTAATTGTGTGATTCGATTATTTTTGTCTCCCTCCTCACTCGGCTTTTGAAAGGCTATTTAGAGTCATTGTTAGAGTGAAATAAATGGGACCCAACGTTAACCTTGTCCCCGTGTATGTGTGTGTATGTGTGTGTGTCCTGCCTCCTTGTGTGAAGTGAGGTGATGTGTAAGTGAAAAGGAAATGAAATGATCACATTGTTGGTTGTTATTATGACAGGCTCACAGCACACAGCAGCCGACCCTCCGCTTCCTCTTGGACCAGATCCGCCAATTACACCCAATCACGCCGGTTAAAGGGGCCGCGCTCGGCCACTGGCTAACGCTGCCTTGCTAACATCATTATGAACCCGGGGGCTGCACTTTTGGACTTTGCACTCATGCTCCACCGCCGCCGAACTGTCACCGCCGCCGACGACCGGTTCAACCCGCGAAGCGTCGAGACACTCTAATGAAGCGTCTAACAGAATTTCCCTCTGCAGAAACTGACCACAATTAGCAGCTAACAAGTCACGTGCTGAAAAAAAAAAGCACATCAGTCATGGATGTCAAAGCTGTCACAAGATTCAGTGACAGTTGCAGGAAATCGCCCGGAGCTGCAGTTATTTGGCGGCTCCTCAGCAAATGTCCCGCGGTGGTGCGACGGCTTCAGATGAATGACAAGAATCATCCGCGTGCTAATAATTATTAATGTGCGCCCTCTTTAACCGACATGATCGGCATTTGGGATGTAAGTGTAGGTTTAGAGGCGTTTAATCAACCACCCGGAGGCCAAATATTGAAAGTTTAATAAAGTAAATGTGAAGTGGAGGAAAATGAATTACTATTAAACCTCTGAAGTCCCACTGACTTTGTCACAAAGTCTGCAGCATGAGCCCTGTCCTCAGCGATGCAGCCCCATGAATTATTAAAAACATGCCAATAGTGAACAGATAGAAAGCATCCCCACTGAAAAACAAGGGCAACCTGTGGGTTTTTAATTAGCACGGCGGCTGCTACAATGCATCCCTGATCATGCAGCATAAAGGACGCCCAGGGGCCTTTTTTTTTTTCAGAGGGGCCGGAGAAAAAGCTTGGCAACGTATTGGTTTGTATCCAAGCTGTCCGATCCATCATGCTGCCTGTTGACCGCTGTTTGCAGAGCCAGGCCTTATTAATTATCAGCTCATTTGGAGGAGGAGGCAGCGGAGGAGGAGGTGGGAGGTGTCAAGGGTGGTGTGTGGGTGGTAGGTGGTCGGTCCTCTTTGATCAATCTGAGCGATGGCTCCCGGACAATTCCACCGAGGGTGATTAAGGTCAGTTTGGCCTGGCACGCCGGATGCTTCATCCAGCAGAGGAGGAGTGGATGCTCCTGGGATGGGTATGTGGGAGGAGAGTGTGTTAGCTGTGGATAGCTGATCAGCATCATTGCATCTTATTGGCAGGCGCTGATGATAGTATTGGTTTTCTGCCTACAAACACACTGCTCGTTAAAACATTAAGCACATTTTATGTATCTGGACGCTGCTGCTCTCAAAGGATTTAGTAATAGCTAATAATTAGTAGTTATTACAGTGTTTGGTCTAAAACTACAGAATCCATCACTATGACTTTCTGAGGGGGTGTGTAGGGGTATAATTCATTTTTGGTTAGACGACAGGTCCTGAAAAATCTCAGTGTTATAATGTGTGAATATTTTACCAAGACGTCGACGAATCGTAAGATCAAGGGTTCGATCCCCAGCTCCTCCTGTCCACATAGTGTCCTTGAGCAACACACTGATCCCTAAGTTGCTCCCGATGGTTGCTAGCTCCTTGCATGGCAGAGTGTGTGCGAATGACAGGTCTTGTAAAGCACTTTGGGAGCTAGCTAAGGTAAAAGAAAGCTCTATATAAATCTACTCTAGCCACCATTTACCAAGACAGTGTTGGTATTTCACCACAAGGGGGCAACAGTGTTCAGTCTGTAGCATCAGTGCAGCTAGATTATGCCTCAGTGGAGGGAGTTTGATAATCCAACAGGCCTGTGGTTAGATGATTGTTTGACAGGATACAGGTTTCTCAAGTCTACATCCATCAAAGTTACAGTGTTTCCTACTGAGCTGCACCAATATCGATGGATTGTTGCACAAAATGGGAAAATCCTAATCCTAACTTCAGGCTGTTGACTACTTCTACAATTTCTACAAAGACGTCTACTTCAATTAATTTGACATTTAAGTTGTTACTTGGTAAATTATTGCGAAGTATCAACCTTTACACAATCACAGGATACTGACGCTGATTATTAATTTTCGGGTCTCAACAAACCTGTTGATGTAGAGTTTTTATATTGGGAGTCCTGGTGGATGAAGGAGAGATCAGCAGCAAGTGATAAAAAACACTTTCTGTATGTTGAAAGCAGACATTTGGTTTGATGAACTCACTGTGGAGAACAAACTGGACAGGACACATGCTGTATGTGTAATCTGTCTCAGATACCAAACACTTACACTACAGTGATTTGAGGAACCATGTTCACCCTGAGATAATATAATCTAATAATATAATCTAAAATAAAACAAATGGATTCATTTCATATCCTCTATCCAGAACGACTTTGTATGTATGACTCCACATGTAAACATCCTGGTTGAAAAACTGAATTAATTAATATCAATATAACACTTTACTTGTCTGTTTTCTACGTAAGAAGCCATGACTGGAAGCTTCTGTTTTAAAAATAAGGATTATGATATAAATGACTGAATAACATATTTGTAATGATGTCACCTTTCAGAATAAAATATAATTAAAAAAATATATAAAATAAAATAAAAGTAGTGCCACATTGATCAGCTACAACATGACAACACAGATTATTTCCTGGATGAATGACAAGAATTATCTGAGTGCTAATAAGTATTGATGTTGATCCACTTTATCCTCCATGATTGACACGTGGGATAAAGGTGCAGGTTAAGAAACAGCTGATCAAGGCAAATATTGAAAATGTAAAGTTTTTAATTAATTACAAACACTATTATGCACCATTAAAATGCTGATTACATGTTCAAGCAGCATTAACAATAATATTTTCTCAGTCAGATTTAGCAGAGAGGAGTCCTTGAATATTTATATCTCCATCTGCATGTTTGAGTGTATGATCCATGTTACTGTGCAGATCTCTGCAGAGTGCACTGAAGTGGAGTGGGTGGGGGGCTTTTTTTTTTTTCCTCTCCTTGGAGAGCGGGGGGCTGTGAGAGCTGTGAGGGCTCTCAATAGACAGAGGATTATGGAAATCAAAGCTGAGAGATTAGCTAATGGGAATATAATGGCCACTGACTGCCTGGGTCAGCTGGGCCATGCAAATGAGGCAACTATAGCCGGTGGCGGCGGAGGAATCGATACGTACGGACAAAGTGCTGCACGGAGACGGCCCTGTATCAGTAACGCTGCACGCACACATGTTGTGTTTTCTGCACACACACACACAGAGCGAGGGCCTGAAGCCAGCAGACAGAAGTGAGCTTTCAGCGAGAGGACCCGGCTCAAGTGGGGAAGAGGAGATATCGCCAGCTCGGGCCCCGCTCCCTCTCACTGATGTCAACAGGCAGCATGTGATTCTCCCTCCAACGCCTGGCTCTCATCCCTACTGACACAGCACTGAGATGCAGATACTGGTCCAGCCCCGCTCTCCACGCTCCATCAAATATCTATTCATCCCGCCTTGGCCCCAAAAACAGAACAAACGTCCTTGTGGACAATCAATAGTGCCGCGACCGGGACGGCCAAGTATTACGACAGCATTTAGACACACTAAGTAGTTTATTTTCCTACAGACTCCGGACAATCTGACATCCGCCATTTAGGGTGTGTGGATATTAACCTTCTCCGGATGTATGAGGCAAAGCCCGCCGTCGTAAAATGCAATTGAGTGGGACACATGACGGCTTTCATCATCAAACTAAATGGAACATGGCCTCTCTTATATATCAGAATACCAATTTTGAGCATGTCAGAAAAATTTCAATTTCAGGTGGGAGCGGTGGGACTCGGGCTCCTCGCGCCTGGCCTCTCCCCTCTCATTTTCATTCCTGCCCGCTCGGCGCGGCCATTCATCAGGACCCGGGCAGAGGACACCTCCCGCCTGCTCACAAATGCATGGAGCAGGCAATAAAATTAACCTTGTGGCAATTGTTTTCCCACCCGTTTGATGGCCCCGTGTCAGCTCATCTGTTACGGCGGGAAGGAA
>OOFC01032705.1:31205-43232 GCA_900323345.1 Pseudochromis fuscus | reverse complement strand
GAGTGAAAGCTTCTGAATTGTTTAACAGAGCACTAACAATACATTACTTGTAAACGCTGTGTGAGTAAATACAAGAAACACTATAGGCACGGCTGCAGTTAAACAACTTGAATGAGTTTAAGTGTTCATGCATGCATGTGTGTGTGTGTGTGTGTGTGGATGTGTGTGTGTGTGTGTGTGTGTGTGTGTGTGTGGGTTATACATGTGTGTGCCTCATCCTGCGTGCCTATGTGGTGTGACTGTGTGCGTACTCGAGTGTGTTTGGTGGTTAGTAATAATCACATTAAATATCCACTTTAATATTGTTGATACACAGTCATACCTTACAGCAAACATACCTCACAGCTCTCTGCTGCCCTCTGATTGCCTGCACACACTCTCCCATGATGCACTCTGCTCCAGAGGTGACTCATTGCGGAGAAGCGTTCAGTCTTTCCATTTGTTGTTTATGTAAATCATATAGACTGAACATAACGTTTTGCCGTGGCCTTCCAGATTTCCGTCATTACTTTATGGCTTTATTGGCGTGATCGCTCTCTGAAAATATGCGCTTTCCATCTCACAAACACATAAAAAATAAGAATCCTATGATGCTTTAAACAGAAAAAGGCTCACGGTGGCTAAGGTGGTATTTCCGTTGGGTAAGGAAGTAGATGCCTGGAGAATGTTGAGTGCTTGAGGAATAAGATGATCTTTATTGATGTGGCGAATGTTATGTCTGAGGCTTTTGTGGATAAAACTACATTTCTTCCAATTGGCTTAATAAGATGGTTCTCACGAGGAATTGGTCAAATAATCCATGACCCGCCTTGAACTCATTCCCAATTTTATCAGGGTTTGAGGATGTTTTGTATAATTCCACTAGAGGGCAGTGTTGGACCATTGCAGGTGAATTCTGGTCTGCTGCAGGTGTGTGTGTGTGTCAGTGGAGATACAGATAATAACAGGGTGCCTGAAGTCGACTGATGCCAGGGTCAAGGAATCTTAGGCCTGGGGTCAAAGGTCAATCAATACACCAACCACAAACAAATGCAAAACAACTGCAAAAGGATTCAAAATCACAACAGGAAGATGTAAATTAACCACATACACACAGATTACTAAAAAGAGACACACTGTGAAATATAATATCAACACAAATTTAAAATGACCAGAATTTTAGGATTTTTCTTTAGTTTTTTGTTTGCTAATTTGTTTTTATGGGTAATTTCCTGTCCCTCGAAATGTTTTATTGTGATTTGTTTTTCTGCAGTGTTGCTAACAGACAAACCAATGTTAAAAAAAACAAAAACAACAACTACAGACACACAAAATGCTAAGAAATAGACCACAAAGAAACAGGACTGACTCAAAATAAACACAACATGAACACAAATAAATGTAAAAATGACTATGAAGAAAGATACAAAGTAACCTCAGAGAAATGTCTCAGTCTGGATGTTTCTCTTGTATGTGCAGAAGATGGCGACCTGTTGTATCATGATGTGTCTGTGGTCTGTGATGAGTGTTCACGTGCTGCTTGAGTGGGTGGGGGTGAGGCCAGGTTGTTGTGAGACACTCAGACTCATCTGGTCTGACTTGAACTGGCACCTGTCCCAGTTTTTCTTGTTCAGCACTAAACTACGTGACGATTCAGCTCTGAACGCTGGTACTGAGGGACACCTGACCAAGCAGCTATTTTGGGTTTGGACAAAGTGGTCAGCTGTTAGAGTGTAACAGGATCATAGAGGAGGAACTGGGCCAATGCTGGGTTTAAGGAAATAAGAAATCAACCTGATCAGTTTGGAAGTATAAAAGCAAAACACTCATACATGAATTTGATCAATTTGGTCCTGATCATGTCCTTTCAATTTGACTTTGTCCAATCGTTGTGCACTGAGATGGTTAATGCACAGACACAAACAACAAGCTGGTTGAAGGCACAATCTGATGGAGACATTTGGATCTGTTGATGTTTTGGCAACAACAAGACGTTAGAGCAGCAGTAAAGACTCCAGACTGTGCAGAGCAGAGCGAGCAGGAGATTTACAGAGTAGCTGGAGACTCCTCACACATAGTCACAAATAATCATGGATCACAGAGAGACTTGAATTTGTTGATAGTGGCTTTACTTCACTTTTGTCTCGACAAACATAATAATAATTACAGTAATTGATTCTCACTTCACTTTGTATATTTATGTGAAAAAAAAAGAAAATAAAGCAACATAAACCAGATTTTCTTGTTTTTTCTTTTTAAATTTTAATTTATGTATTTATTTTTATTTTATTTCCTGCCTCTTTTCCTGTTTCTGAAGTGTAGTTATTTTACATACATATGTGTAATGGTCTGTAAACTGTGGAAATGAGACTGTTTTGTACATCTTCACATGTTTTAATGGTGTGAAATAAATAAAAAGTTTCAGTTATTCACAAACAAATGTACTGTGCATCTCTTCATAGTGATGTTGCAAATGATAAAGGTTAATTAGGCAACATCTTCAAACTCAAAAACACAAGTTGCAGATCCATATATGGTCATATGTCATCAGTTTAAATATTGTGGGAATTTGCACAATATATGGACAAGTCTTATACTGAGGTGATAAAACATGGTTGACAATGTAACCAAATGAAAACCAATAGAACACCAGTATTTGTTTTATTTAGCTAATATCTACGCCTGACAGACTGTTTGGTTTCCTCCAGCCTCCAGGTGAAAGTGTTATGAAACAGGAGTTTGGGGATGAAAGAAAACATTTTTATATAGAGTCAAGAGGTAGTAGCTACAAACTGCGAAAATGTATTTATCAACAGTTTAGCTAGCTAACCTGCTATTGACAGAAAATGGCCTTTTCATGTTCAGTACAGCCTTTAAATAGAGGTCGATAATTAAAGTGCTAATTAGCTATGCAGGATCTTTTAGGTTTTGTTGCTTTCATCCAGATTTACAATAGTTTCTTTCTAAACTTCAGAATAGATGAAGTGACTCTTGTGGATGTTGTCGTGTCATGTAGCCTTAAACCTGGCTCAGTTTATAATGCTGCCATCGTGACTCACCACATGGTGTCAGCTTTGTACATTTATACTAACACCACTAGACAGCAGACGACGGTAAGTGCAGGTACTGCATTAAAAAGTAGGCCATTATTTCATTCATAGCAACTGTTACACTGGCACCACACCAACTCCAGCCTGTCAAACAAGGTTAGTCTCTTTGTATCAATGCAGTCTGCTCTGGTGCTTTGTTGTCTGGAGTGTTTGAGATGAGATGTGAGCCAGTCAAGGTCTTTGTAAGAAGACAAAAAAATCAGCCTTTTAATAACTCAAGTGCTTTTCTTCAGGAGATTCAAATTCAGCATCTAGCAGTTTTTTCCATATCTGTATCACTTCGATTTCTATACTTAAACCTAGGGATGCAAGACATTGGATTTTTCACTGATATCTGATATGCCGATATTTTACAACTCATTTGGCTGATACAGATACCAATACCGATATCCCACACACGTGATAGCAGAGATCCTCTAGTTTCTGTAGTAGAATTAACAAACAGAAATATTCTGCATACTCTTCATCACATCATTTTCCCGCTGACAAATGTTGACATAAGACAAAGCTGAAAATGATGTAACATCAGTAATCGTTCCTTGTGCAACATTCGAAAAATACTTCAACTTACGTTGCGTTAAACATGTCATATTTATTCCTGACAATTGTTTTCAAACAAAACTATTAAGATATTTGCAGTCTATCTTACTTAAAACAGATTTAGATGATGTTCTCTCTGAGACAATAATGACAATACCCACTGTTATTTTATCAGTTAATTATATCGGCAGATATCAGCAGAATGGCCGATGTCCGATATTCAATTTTAAAGCCAAAATCGGCTGATACCGATAACATTGCGATAATATCTTGCATCCCTAATTAAAATGTGTCCTTCTGTGCATTCAGTCCAACAGCTGCAGTTTCCAGTATGGAGACAGTTACCTAGAGCTGATCCCTTCCTCATCTGGTGCCATTATTCAAGGCCACAGCACCCATGTCCTTTCCAGTTCACTGAAGGACTGGTACTTGAGCTGTGTACATATGGCTGTAAAGGAATAGTGACACATTTGTCACTGACTAGATAATTGAGCTCTCCATGACAAGCAGAGGTGAGCGGGCATGTCAGTCAGGGGTCTTACGAACCTTGAACGCAGCAGGATGTGTATGAGTTTCAGCCCGAACATCAATCATTTCTCAAACACACAGATACATGCTTACTCTGTTTAGTATATTCACTTTAGTCTGTTTGGTTCTTTGTTTTTTTACCATAAACTGAAAATAAAAATGGACGAAGCAAAACGATCTCAAAAGTGAAGCCAAATATGGTCATGTCTGGCTCTAATAAACCAGCGTGGAAATGCTGATCTCCTGGCTTCAAAATGTGAGACCATGAACCAACGAGTGACGTCACATTAGCTTCATCCACTCTACAGTCTATGGTTCTTACTTACAGACTGAAGTCAATGGTAAATAATCTTATTTCTTACATCTCTTTCTCATCTATATCTTTTTGCTAAAATGAAAGTTCATGTAAGCAGTGTGTATGTTGATTTAACATGTTGTATTCTCATATTGTCCACTCATATTTCACCTTATAGTTGAACTACTGCTGTATGATATAATATCTCATAAAGGTTTGATTTGTGAAGATCTAACAGTTTGTCACAGTGATGTACTCCTGGGCGAGACACAGTTTGTAAAGCACTCATTTATTAGAATTAATAAAAACTGATGTACTGCCTGACTTCTGCTTTGGGGTTTAACTTTTCAGTGCTTTTTCCATTAGGCTGCAATAATGAGTCTGTGTACTGCAGTGTACCGTTATAATATATGTGCTGATGGTGTCTGATGGTTTATGATCTGGACTGACTAACAGGTACACCGCCACATGAACCACAAATATCATATTTTACTGTTAAGTGTGTTTCCAACCACCTGCTTTTAGGTGCAAATACAATTTGCATTAAATTGTAGAGAGGCAGAAAATCCAAGAGGCTGAAATAACACTGAAGGAATGTTTTTACATTTACTTGAGTGAAATGGAAAAGGACTTTGTGAACAAGTGGTGATTCACATGCAGTATGGGAATGAGAAAACAGGTTGGAAATATCATTACAGAAATTTACACCATCAGCTGTTTATCTGGATGTACACCTATAATTAATATTTCCACTGTGGTTTCAGCATCCTCTTGCTTTATTTAGTGGAGCTCTCATTAAATATTAATGTCACATTTGGATGGAAACCTGGCTTGTCAGTGCTCATTTTCACTTAGCTGACTTCCCAAATGATATAAGTATTTAATAGTAGGCCTGTTAACCAATGGAGATTTATTGCTGGATGAAACACACTCAAACTCTACTTGTGCTTGTCTGCTGTGGCTTGTCACGGCCTTAAAGGAAAAGTAAATAAACTACATGCATGCAGAGGTTGATAGTTGTAATACTGAGAGCTCATAAGAAGAAATCTGAGGCATTTTTAACCATTTAGGAAAATGTGGTGAAAAAAATTCTCCAAAGTTTCTGATTGGCTGAAATGCTCTGACATCGCATGGCAGATTTTAAATGGCAGCTTTTGTGAAATTGTCCATAATGGGAGAACTTAGACATTTGGAGATTATATTTTAATTGTTTGTACTGTTTATTTTCAAACATTCCCATAAATCATTAGTTTATATCATAAGATTATATCTTTGTATTTTGACCATAGGTTTCTATTACTTAAACTGGACACTAGCTGTCACAGTTTAACCATTGTTCATATTCTGTTTTGTGGAGGATGTGACTGAAGCCTCAAGCTGATCAAACCTCCATGCAAAAAAAAATAAATAAATAAAAAAAATCCAGTGATACAGTTATCCTAATTTCACACTGTGACAAAAATAGGTAGCATCTAATAAGCATTTTATCCTGTTTACCTCAGATATTAAAACAGGAATCTGATTAGCTGAGCTGTTAAATATGATCATTATCCAGCACATCATTAGGCAGGAATGAATGCAGACACAGGGGATGCCAATTATACAGGCTGGCCTTGTGGTGACTCCCTATGGAGATCATTATAATCTCAAAATTTTGCATCTTCCTTTTGGTCTTTTGCATGTTTTGCTTCCACATTAAGTGCTTTTTTCATTTGTTGATCACAGCATGAGGCCACACTGAGTTTGCATTTTTCCAAAACTCAGACTAATAGATTCATGTGATTGAGAGTCTTGTTAGAAGTGCAGAGATTAGATAAATAACCTTTCTGTAAAACGTTTCCTTGTGTCATGTGATCATCACACAACAATTTCTATGTGTAATTAAACATTTCACTTTCTTCCAATTAATCCAATCATCATTCCAGCCTAAAGCCTCACAGTTTATTATTCAAATCTGCTCCCTCCTGCAACATCCTGCAGACACAACAGTGATCGGTCCGGGACAAGCAGGCAAACTAATCGAACAGTGAGTCATGCAGCTCTCCACCGCAGCACCAGACCCTGCTGGTGGAGAAACACCGCTAATTGCTCAGGGTCGGTGCAGGAGCTCCTCAGCAGGTCCGCGTCTCCGGAAAGGACGCCTGCTTCCTCTGCTTTCTGCCGCGATAAAGAGCAGAAAGCTGCGTCGGGGGTGTCGTTTAACCAATGCACGATTGATCAGCGACCTTTGCGCTCAGAGGTGTCGCCATGCAGGGAGGGATGTTGGCGGAGAAAGAGCGAGAGAGGCGAGAGAAACATCACAGATGACTGCGGATTCCTCACGGCGGGTCGTCTCTCCAGCCTCCTCCTGCCTCCTCCAGCAGCCCTGCCTCCCGTAAAAGGAGTGGCTGTTTCAACTGTTACCGACTCACGCACACACGCACTCACACACGCACACACATGCAATGCGCTGTCATACACGCGGCCTCTCGGCGACTTTATTTGTTTTGGTTGGCGATATCCTGCAGGACACAGAGTGAAGCACCGGCATCCATGGCTGTTTGACGGGCTTTTACGCACTGATCCGGCTCAGCAGTAAGGTAAGACAACGCATCATATCCCGGTCCTGTGGCAGGGTTGGGTGAACAATTCCAGAAAAACCAGCAGGTTATAATGACACCAGAGTAAACCAGTGTTAACTTGCTTGATTAAGACATCATTGCAGCGTGGGTTATTGCAGGTGCACCAGGCCAGTTGATAGAGGGATCTTGGAGAGTCCTTACAGTGCCCAGCAAATCCATGCATTGTTTATGTGCAGTAAATTAAATAGTCCCAACCCTGTCTCCAAATAATCCCATAGATACTTAAAACTCTCAACTCCATCTGGAATTTGAAATTAATCCCATATAGGGTGAAGTGAAAGCCTACAGCGCTGCTCATAATGTGACTGACATCTGACAGGATTTATGAGGCAGAGGGAAGAAGCAGACTCACTTTTACTGTGGTCCAGCAGCACAGGAAATTAATTTTTTGTGTGGTCCATAATGCAGTGTAGCCATAAGGCACTTTTTACAGTGTAAAAAAAATATTCTCATCCCAGACAGGACACAGATATTACAGGTAAATATTAACATAGGCCACAACACACACTCCAATGACATCACTGTAAATGTAGTTTGACTAAAGCTACAATCTCAGTAGAAGTATAGTGAGGGAATATGCTGCCATACTGTGTCTGATAATGTTCACCTTCAGGACATGTCGACGTACAACAGCGGACATAAATGAATGAATTAAAGCAGTTGTGATTGTCCTGTTTCATGATGACATCACAATCCAAATGCTGTGTGTACTGCCAACAAAGCAAATGTACAATATGGCCAACCTCTGCACTCAGGTCAGCTGTGACAACAATAAGTGATGCCACAGTGCTGCTATCACCTGCTGTAACAGTGCATGGCTGTAGCTCTTTACATGGGGAGTTATCTCTCTCAGTGGGTGTGTCGCTGCCATAACATCGGCCATAGAAATATTTCCTCCCCTAAATTGCTTGATAACACAGTGGTGGTATAGTTAGCCTGAAGCATGCTTTCACTGCCCTCTTTGAAATATTTCTGCTGACTGAACGTTCTGTGATTTGTGTCATGACAGTGACAGGAGGTGTCAACTGCACTACATTTTAATTTCACACCCAAACAGTCAGTGGTAATGATTGCTGATGGCTCATTTAACTCCTGTGTGTTCACTGAGCTCTGGTTCATCAGTGTAGCTGGTGCTTTCATTCCCAAGGTGTGTTTATTACCCTGGGATATTTTAATCCTGGGTTTCACACTATTTTAACACATCACAGTCATTTGAGCTATTAGCCGTTTAGCAACACTTGTATTTATATCTGCCTATTTCAGCTCCTTAGCGCTGAAATATTTTGAAACTAGGATACTGCTATTGATTGTTTATTTCCCCTCAGCGCTTTACAACAACACAAAGAGAACGGATCTGATGTTATTTGTAGTGACACAGAGGATTTCTCTTCAGCTGTGTCCCTGCTTTTAACTATTGCTGCACTGCTGCTGGTCAATCTTTAACATAAGGGCAAAGGTCAAAGCCTGATGAATAGTCAGAATTAAACTGCCAGTAATGATTGTCCTCATTGTCAAGACTAAACATTCCCAGTCAGGACAGTCGTGCATGCACAAGTACCAATGTGTCCTTTGTTGTTGGTCATATTACAACAATATATTATTGTATTTGAGGATCATCTGAGTCCATATGGCTCCTGTGGAGGTCATCGTTTCATAAATGCTTTTTAGAAATGCTGCTTTATCCTTTATTTTTGCATGTATACAGCTCTGTTATCGTACAGCCTTTCACCGCAGGCATCTTCCCACACCACTGATAATGTTTCACAGAGTACACTGTGTGTGTCAGACTCTGCATTTTGCACTTTATGGCACTCTAACATGAAGTGTTTTGAGTTTTATCTGGTCTCACATTTCAGTGGCAGTTAAACATTAGACGACTGAGGTCACTCACAGCACAGGAAACAAAACACAGGACCTTGGTTGGTTTACTAATATTTGGGTCTTTTACGCCTTAGTTCTTGGCAATCGGAGGAAAGAGTTAGAGTAGTTTAATGATTAACTTGATACTTGGCTGAAGGATTTAAAGTTGTAGAGTGTCTGTCTTGTGACACCTTTACACCCTCCTGTGTTTTTTCTCAACATTACAGCCTCCAAAATAAAATCAGTACAGCTAATCATCTCTTATATGCAAAAGTATCGTACATGTGGAGTCTAGGGTGGTCTTGTGTTGAGTCTGTGCCGGTCTGCCTTATCTGTAAGGACTCTTTATGGTGTGGACTATTGTGTGTGTGTTCTGACTACGTGTGCATACATTCTTAATCATGTAATCAATATCAAACTAAGTCCTTTAATCTCTCCCGTTAAGTAGGTGATGGCGACCCGTAAAGACAGACGCAGGGATCGAACCCCGCTGGAGGACAGCTATGGAGAGAGGAGCAGTGTCCCCTGTCCTGGAGACACCCTGCCCTGGAACCTGTCCAAACACCAGAGGGTCAAACGCTCCAAATCAGCCTCGGCGGAGGTCCTGGACCCAGCAGAGAGGGCTGTGATCCGCATCGCAGGTAGGATGATGACTCTCAATACTGTGCTTAACTTCAATTTTCTATTGGTGAAGTAGGAGACATGTTGGCTATAGACTGTAAATAAGAGATGGACGTGGTCACCATGACGTCACCTGTTGTCTTGTGCATTTTGAATCCAGACGTTTTGTGTTTGAACATCGTCATGTTGGTTTTTTTTGGAGCCAGAAGTGACCATGTTTGGATATGAAGGCAGGAGTTAGGAAGCGGGTCTGACTCTTGGACCTGAGGACACTGTCCAATGTGGATAAGACTCAAATTCACTGGTGAACGAGCCTCCAAACCACCTGCAAGAGACTGGATATCAGAGCTGTCAGTCAAACTAACCACACCCCTAAATCTTCCTCTTCTTGAAGTTTAATATGTACCTATGGATGAAGTGATTTTCAGCAGATCAATGACAAGAAGAGTCGACTTTAGCTAATGACATCAGAGTGACTTGAGTTTTTTGAGCCCTCATCTAGTGGCCATTGGTGGTATTGCATTTTTTTTGCATCTCTGCATTGGTTTCACTTTTGAGACCCGAGGGCTGCATCCATCTTTTACAAACAGTCTATGGTGCTGATATAGGTGACATAGGGATGACTCACAGGGCTAGCTCATGAGCGCTCTAGCTGGCGAGCTAGCCGCTAGCACTAGTCAGTCGTGGTTCTTTACGTTTTCCTCATATTTTACCATTTTTCCCTTTGAAATTTTCCCAGGATTTTGCACCATTTCATGTTGAGTGATTGATCAGTTATTGATCAGAGAAATGAAAAGTTGTGTGTGTGTCATAAGACTTGTTTCACACGTGGATGTTGAAGAGCTTGTAGTGAAAACCAAAGTGTTCACCTCTTTGAAATAACAGGAGCTGCAACGAATAAACATTACTCATCACGAACAGCAATTGAAAAAAACATTTATCAGTGATGTCAGGGCCATTGTCCTGTGTGGGAATGTCCTTGTTTGCAGTGTGAGTACAACATGGCGATGACATAACGCCAAACATCATGGAGCTCTGTTCGTTTTGTGAGTTGAGATATTGGACTTGGATTCCCCAGGACACAAATTAGTACCTGTACATATGAGCAATAACAGCATTTTTTAGAAGAAGCATCAGTACTGTGAAATCCTGTACACCTAAACTTTATGTGCATCTTTGTCCTGACTTTATATTAAATGAAGAACTTCAGTCATTGTTTCAGGTATAGACAGAATATGATGTTCTTCTTGTAACACTCCTGCTGTTTTCAAGCTTTAAAGCAGCTTTAAATGTCAACTCACTGAGAAACAATTAACCTTGGAGGTGACGCTGTAAGTTAAAAGGAAACCACAGTTTTGTACATACCGTACATATGTAAGGTTTTCCCCTGCGGACTGGTCACAGTGTTTCTGAGATGTACAGGATATACACATCACAGATGAAGACAGGGTTGGTGGGAAGAGGCAGTAGTTTTCCAAATGTGAGGTGTGGTTCCTTTCTGCGTGAACAATGGGCTGGGATGACGTCCAAATCATCCGTGGGCAAACTGGAAGCACATTATTTATTTACACTACGGGTTAGCAGTACCATCACTGGGCTGTGTTGATTGCCTGGGGCCAAGTGTTAGATCCATTTATACAGTTCATGGTCAGAGAAGACCTGATGTGATGCTGGCTGTGACGATAAATCAGGGACATGGGTTTATTAAAAATGTCAAGTCATAATCATTCCTCATTAGATTTAATTACTAGTCTCACCTCTGTAAAGCAGTCTGACTTGTATCAATAATATACCAGTCATATGATGTCTAAATGTACTCCCGGGTGATATGAATCTTATGACGTGTCATTGCCATTAACCCACGTCTGTGTAATGACTGTCTCAGTCCTCAGCACAGCAGAGTCTGACCCAGCAGGCTCATATTAACAGCCAAAGTTAGTCGGCAATGCGCAAAAAAACAAATTACAGAAATATTTCAAAATGTGTCCGGGGTCATTTTGAAATGCAGCCACCATTACTGAGTCACCAGTCAGCGTAGGAGGTCGGTGCGACCCCGCATCTCCTCTGAAACGGTGAAGAAAACACTGGAAAGTCTGATGGACATTAGCAGTGAAATGTTCAGTCCTCTCTTTTTTTATGTGCTGATTGTTAATGTGCCTCTTTTAGCACAATAAGTCTTTGATGGAGTTTGTTTTTGGACTGTCGTGCTCCTGGCTGGGAGGAAGTTTTGATAACTTTAGCACCTACAATGGGCCACATCCTGTACTCCTCTTCCTCTGTGCATCAGGAGGCCGGGTCAGGCTGTGTCAGCACTCGAGGGTGAGGCTGGGCTTTTGTTGTGGGCTCTGCTGACCCACTGATTAACTGGCTGCTGCAGAATCCCTCACTGTATGTAGATGAGGTGGACTGTGCTCAGGTCTTGTATGTGATGACCTGCAGTGTGGCTGTTGGTGACACACTGGCTACATGGTAA
>OOFC01032705.1:7619-18636 GCA_900323345.1 Pseudochromis fuscus | reverse complement strand
GCTGGGCTGAGGAATGAAGTTGAGAGCTGTGGAGGGTTCACACACAGCTGAGAGAGAGCAGACAGAGGACAGCACAGGCTGCCTCACACACATCCAAACACACAGAGAGGAAAAAAGCTGACCCAGAAGGAGGAAGAAGAAAAGTGTGACAACGCCGGCATGGCCATGTACGAACCTGCCTACCTGCCTCCCAACGCCGAGGAGCAGGACTTTGTCCAGGCTTATGAAAACGTCAGAGAGAAGTATAAAGGTGGGAGCCGGCACTCAGTTTATAGTGATGACAGCTACCGCATGACTACATGTGATGATGGGAGAGATGTATTTGCGTGTGTGATTGTTGAGGGAGGGTTTAATTCATATGTGTGTTTTTGGTATTATTGACTCTGCACAGGTGCCAACATGTGACTGTTTGCATATCCACCTTGCTGAGCTTGTGACTGCTGTGTGTAGATGTATGTGTGTGTGTGTTTGTCTGTGGAGCAGGGCAGCAGTCATGCACGCTGCATCTCTGGACTGCTGAGTGTTTTATTGATTGGCGCACATGTCGGCTGTCACTCTTCCACGCTGCCTCCCCGAGTGTGTGTTGAAAGAGTCCAGTGGATTTACAGGAGTGCTTCACTTTGATATGTGACCGTAACAACCGGCCCGCGCCGCCGACCTCTGACCTCAATGAGACTAAGAGAGGAATTAGTTTAAGTCGTAGCGCTCTGCTGATTGTTATCCTGTATCCAGCCACAACAGAGGACATTAACAGGTGCTGCTGAGCAACAGTGAAATTCATTAAATACCCCACAGGGAGGCTCGTGCTTTTCTTCCTCTCCCGTTTTCATCTGGTTTTATCCCTTTAGCTCCTCGAGTGTGCAGCACGGCATGCCTTCGCTTACATACTTTTCCTTTTTTTGGCAATGTTCGTGTGGCACAAGTTAATCAGAGAAAGATGGAGATTTGAAGGATGAAGTTGAGTTAGTTCTGGCAGGGCGAGAGAAAATTCAAAGAGGAGTCGTCTGTCACAACAACACATCTCACTTTCTCTTTTCACCACCTTCTGCCAACAGCATCCTTCAGGTGCTGTCATTTCAAAGTTTGGTTTCGTTCCTGTCAGCACCTCATGTGTTCGTATTCCTCCGCTCGTCCTTACACTTTTTTTCCCCCACTGTGTATTTCATCTGTTCGGTTCCAGCGGATCATCAAGAGGATGCAGAGCTTCTCTATAAATATTGGCCCAGTTTTCCTTTTTTTCCCCCTCTTTCTCTCTCTCTTGTGAGAATCTGGCGGCTGGGCTTGTGCTGAATCACCATTGCTTATTTTCTGTGTATCAGCATGTTTTTCTTGGTCTGTTTGTCTTTTTCTATAAACGTCCTCTATCTCTCTCTTTTTTTTTTTAAATGCTGCTCAGTGTGACTTTTTTTTTTTTTTTTTTTTTTTTATCGCCTGTCAAGCATCACATCGACTTTAGACGTCTGTGTACTTACTGTAAACAAACAGAGCCAAACGCTCGCCCCACTGGTCTTTTCATGGGGTATCACTGGGTTATATTCAGAGGGAAATTCACACGGAAGTAGCATGTGACACAATACTGCTGCTGTACTGTTATCAAGGCAAAAAGAAGGGAGGGTGTTGAAAGACTGATAGGAAGTCAAACATGTAGTTAAAATATAGTGAAATGACGCAGAATAGAAGAAGAGGTGCAGCTCTTATCGACAATTTGACTCAATAACAGCGACATCATGCGCTACAAGTATGCTGTGCTCTTCATGTGTGTGTCAGATGGTTGTGTTCACGGTGCTGTTACTATACCAGGAGGTAATGGGAAGCAGGAGCTGGCTCTGTGGCAGGTGTTTATGTTCCAGACGTTCCTCTGTGCTCCTTCCTCGACAGCGTCTGTGCTCCGCTCAGGTCCGGCTCTCCTTATTAAGGCACACTGATGACACAGCCAATCAGAGAGCTGTTGTCACAATATGTTTCATGTGTATAATTTTTGTTCATGTAAAAGCCATCAACTACCTTTGTGTGTGTGAGGATGTATAGGTTGTGTGTGGATCTGATGCTGGATGACGTAGTTTACGCTTTGCAAACATTCCCAAGGTCTGTGTTGCTCAGATACTCATCTTTGTCCTTGCAGAATACAACAACTCTGTCCTAAATATTCGTCCTTGTCCATATTCTCCACATACTGACCCGGTTTTATCTCGAAACACAGACCGAGGCCAAGTTACTCCACTTCCCCCCCCCTCCCAGAGCTAACAGATTTATGTGGTAGACCTACATACTGGATCAAAAAGACATGTTGGGGTAGATATTTTTTCACAGTGTGAGGACGACAGTGATCTATTTTAAAATGAACTTTCTGATAGCCGGTGCCAGAAACATTTGGATGGCTACAGCGTCGCGACAGGTTCCAACTACAAGTTGATATTATGCAAATAAATCCTTTGGTGGATGTTAGAAAGCTGTGTTGTGGTATCTTCAACAAGCTGCCATGCAAAGGAATCATTTGCCTGTGTAATCACTGATGCCTTCAAGATACAGCATCTAGCTTCCAGGTGTAGATGTGTGGTTTCCTGGGTGCTTTTATTTTGTAGAAAGACTGGTCCTCTCACTGGCATATGTCCTTTAAATGTAACTGCTGAACATCAAATAGGATTTTATATAGTACAATGGGAAGTGTTCATCTTTATGTGTAAATGCTGACACACTGAACTGAACATTTACACTTATATACACCCGCTAAATATCAACATGCTTTTTTATTGGGAGCATGTTGGCATTAGCATTTAGCTGAAGGTGCTGCTGGACCTACATAGAGCATCACAGAGCTACTAGAGAGGCTTAGCTACCTTTGTGTAGCTTCTTACCTGCTACGCACACAGAAAGCTTCAACGCCACTTTCCAGCTCTGGCACCGGTACCGGAGACAATCGGTTGCTTTTCTAGGCCGGTGCATGTGTACCCACCAGATCCGTAAGCTCTGCTATCTCCACAAGCCGGGCCTGTTTCTGCTGGATTGGATTGCATTTGTGTAAGTAAACTCTAAAGACTTCAGCTTTGTTTGTGGTAGATTTTTTTTTTTGACACGTTTAATCTGAAAGCAGACAAAAGAAGTGTAAAATCCAGAAGCTGCTTGTACTATAATAGAAAGTGTCTCCAGTTTAAATGGCTAATTTAATGCTAATAAGACTTGAAGGCTTAAAATAACAGAAAAGACTACAACATATTATAATATCATGTTGGATTTGATATCAAACATATTTTCCAAATGGATTAAAATACAATTATAGTCAATCAGTCAGGCTGCTCTTTCTAATGTTACTCACTGCTGTCTCATTGCCTCCTCTAAATTGCAGCCGGCTGGACGGTAAAGGCCTGGCTGCCTTCCCATCGTCCTCTAATGCAATTTGTGCTAGCAGCTGATGCCGTTGTTACTGGGCCGCCTGAGCAGGGGGCGGGGGGGATTGCCCTGTTGGTGTTGGGCGGACTGCTGAGGGTGCGCAGCCACGGCTGGCATCCATATCCTGACCCAGTGTGTGTGTCCTGCAAGGCCCTGTCCTGTGCCCCCATCAGGCTTAAAATAACCCCTAAATATAGCCGCGGCAACGTTCAGTCAGCCAATTAAACGGTTATTTTTGGAAGGCTTGATTGTCTGCTCAGGGTAATTTAAATTCCAGTTTGTTCTGGCTGAAAAACATCAAACATTTGTGAATTATTAAGAACAGTCCAGCTTTGATGTGCACAAAGAAACCACAGCGTCTGACGAGAGCAGAAACCACGAGGATCGATCTTTGTTTTTGTAGCATAAAAAGACACTGATGAATGACTTCTATCATCGCGGTATCTTTCAGCCTGATTCAGACATACAGCCATCTTTATGAATGACTGCGCTGGATGCTATTTCCAGTGAGTGTTACTGTGTGAGGTGAGAAGCAGTGTGGGAAGTGGTGTGTCACCCGCATTTGCGATGAATGAACTCTTTAAAAAGCCAAGTGGCATCTCAGCGAGTGTGTGTATGCATGTTTCGGTTATGTGTTTAAAGTGTCGGGTGTTGAAAGCTGCTGAGTGTATGTTGGGTTTTCTCTGACTTGCGACTGGTCAGACCTCCGTGCCACCGAGGTCTTTTTTATTTCCTGTGCCGCCACTTTGAAAAATGATATCAGTTGGAAAAGTTCTGTTAGCTTCCCGAGCGGTGAGCGATATCTTAAGAACTACAAATGACTTTTCTTCTTCTGCCACCTTTTCCCGTATATTTCTTGTATTGTGTTGGTCGGCCACCACGGGGCGGGAAGAGGTCGGAGAGAACAATTTGTGTTGAAGTGCCCTGGAGAAAAAGCACTTAACCTGCGACAACTCAATGTGTATGTTCTTACTTTGTGTAGTTGTGTCAGGCCAACATCCTGCACTTGAGAGGTACTTTTCTTATCGGGTTTCTGTTTAAGTGTGTTGTGAAACACTAATATCTTTGCAAGTTTGTTTTTACCGCTTATAGCTGAAAAAAGGTACAAATCATGCCATCGTTAAGCTCACATATTTTATGGTTAGCGCATTTTTCTGCTTATTTGTACCTCATCGTTTGAATCAGACAGATTATCTTGATATGTAACTCAGCAGTTGGACAATAACAGCAGCGATGAACGGGAGAAAACGTGTCATTTTTCATTACATGCTGTCCATCTCAGTACCTTTGTCTCTACTATGAGAGATTTGCATCTCTGCTAACTGTCAGGCATTAGCTCTGCAGACACATTGGTAACAGGTCAGATCAATGCTGAGAATTGGAAAGATTCCCGTGTTTGAAACTATCATCAAAACTCAAGATTGACAGCATACATGACCTTGGGTTTAATTGTATTGAGTGATGGTCTGAAACCCCAATTGTTTGGGCTTAGACTGTATGGATGAAGCCACGGGGTTTGAAACGTGAAGCCAATGTGTTTAAAAAGTGCAGTACGATGGCCGCTTGGTGAAAATGTGGCTCCGAAATACTTCCTATGTCAACTTCACTCATAAAATACATACAATTACATACATACATACAATCGATACAATATTTCCCACAAGTCATTCTGGTGTCCTTAACTGAAGTCGTTTCTTCTTATTTGTACACGCTGTTCATGTGAAAATAATTTCATAATTTAGTAGATAAAAGAGAGGCTCTCACTGCTCTCCAGCTCAGTCCTCTTATTCAAATGTAGTCATTTCTGGCTCCCAAAAAAACCAACAAAAAACCCCAAGATGACGATGGTCAAATGCCAAATCAACGGCTAGTCCACAAACCAATATGTCCGTTTTACATATACAGTCTGTGGTTTTATGGAAGCTTACATTATGAAATTCTAGTTAATTGTATTGAATATTTAAAAAAAATCAAAATTGACAAATTTATTATTGTATAGGGCACATGTGCAGTCATCAACTTAAAGTTAGTGGCTATATAAAGACTTAATGGATCACCAGAGTTACAGTTGTGCTCATAAGTTTACATACCCTGGTGGAATTTGTGATGTATTTGGCCGTTTTTCAGAGAAATGTCAGTGATGAGAGAAAAAACTTTTTTCACTCATGGTTGGTGGTTGGATGAAGCCATTTATTGTCAAACAACTGCCTACTCTTTTTGAATCACAATAACAAGAGAAACTACCCAAATGACCCTGATCAAAATGGCCGAAAAAATCGCAAATTCTGCCAGGGTATGTAAATGTATGAGCACAACTATATAAAAAATGATCCAGTAGTTGTTCAACCTACACCACATGACTCCTCTACTGCCCATGACACAGTTTTTAAGAAACTGTGATGACGGTTTAAGAAACTGTGATGACGGTTATAGCAGTTTTTATACAGTTTTTATTGCTGCCAGTAAAATCATTTAAACACACACCGTTTATTTTCCCCTCTCCCACTGCTGTGACCCGTCCTTTTGCTGGACCCCACTCTGGCCACTACAAACACAAGTGCTGAATTCATATTGAGGTCAGCCGTACGGTGATGTCAGTGCCAGGTGAAACGCTAATGGAAAACAGGCGGTTGGTAGAAAAACTCTGGATGTGGCGTGTGCATATGTCTATATACAGCTCCATGACATTTTAGGACTTTTCTGCTCAACTGCAGTGCAGCCAAAGGGTGCCCGTTTAGAGCCTCAAATGCTGCCAGTTACCCGCCATGCAAACCCAAAAGGAAAATGTAGGTAATGGAACTTTTCTGTTAATGTATTTCCATCAGATCCGCTGAAGCCCCACACTCAGCTCATGTAGGGTGTGGATGTGAATAACCTTTTTAGCCAAGGCTGCAGCTCTGTGAGACTTGCTGCATGTGTGTAGGTTCTTCTGTTTTGGTTATTTTATGTTTTTTTTACCCTGTGCGTCAGCATCCTGCTGCCTGGGATAGATCAGCAGTGACACACACAGCTCGGGTCAGAGGTTACTCTGGGGCAGGGCTTGATTAGTAAGACTGCTGGGATTCCTGTAGGGCCTTTTAAGGGAGAGAGAGGGAGAGAGGACGACGCTCCGGAGGGATGTTCCCCCAATCTGTCGGCCTTCCTGTCAAACACTCAACGATTTTGCAGAACAGAAGCTGCTGTTCTTTTATGCGTGAATCTCTGGTGTTTTATGACTGTTAGTGTGTGAGAGGAGAAAGTAGGTAAATAAGGAAACATTGTTTACAAGAGACAGAGAATGAGGTTTGTTACTGAGGTGTATGACACTGGAAACAATATATGCAGATACAATGCCCCTAAACTGGATTTCAATGAATACTTAATGACTCCCCCTGGGAAATTTGGGCTGTTTTTGCTTACTAGAAGTAAATAATCAATTACAAAGGCAACCCCTGTTTCATAAGACCTTGATCATGTTTTCGCAGCTTTGGAAATCACCCCTTTGAGTAATCTTAACATTCCACTCAGCAGTTTAATTGCTGAGATCCGGGAACACATCAAAATCTGTGAAAAGTACTCAGATCAGGATGTAACATGAGCATTAAGATGATCAAGTAGGATCAAACAAATGCCTTGGTTGACTGAAATCAGTGAAGGAAGCTTAACACCATAAGTATTACCTCAACTGTCTCTTGAAATGAACCATCTCAACTCACAGCCCATTTGTTCTGGGTCATCTTTGGCCTGCTGTACTTGCAGTAGTTCAGTGTACATGGTTTTGTAACAGTTAGGATTTACTGCCAACATTTTGGGTCTGTCCACTTTCAGTTTTACTTCTAAATAAAGTCTGGAGGAGCAGGTTATAAACTGCTGACTTTTCATCTCACCACTTTTGTTTCCTGGAGAAGGAAAGAAAGAAACGGTCCAGCGAAGCGGAGACATTGACCTTGTCGGATGAAAGTCTGCATCTTTTTCAAAGTTTGGGGCTTTGAAAATGTCAGTGTTTTAACAATCTTGCCTTTGTCTGAACTTTTTTGTCAATAGTGTGCACATAGAGGCACAGTTGGATTCCCAGTTGTAATTAACTGGAAATTTTACTTGGTAAATCAAATATACTGCACTTATATAGCTTCTTTTTACCTTAGCTTAGGTCTACAGAACGCTTTACAAGTTTTTGTTGCATTGCAATTTACCCATTCGCACACACACCAATGGAAACAGAGCTAACATGCAAGGTGCCATCTAACACTGGTTCAGTGTCTTGCACAAGAACAGTTAAACATGTGGATAGTTGGAGCTGGAGATTGAACCACCAACCTCACGATTTCTAATCTACTCAAGTCTCTCCCAACCCTGGTCCTCGGGGAACACTATCCTGCATGTTTTAGATGTTTCCCTCTTCCAACACACCTGATTCAAATGATCAGCTCATCATCAAGCTCTGCAGAAGCCTGATAACGATCCTGGTCATTTGAATCAGATGTGTTGGAGGAGGGACACATCTAAAACATGCAGGATAGTGTTCCCCGAGGACCAGGGTTGGGAAACACTGATCTACTCTACGAACTGAGTCACACTCCCAATAGAGGTAAAAGATCAGGGCTGTTAAACTCATGCCATGGAGGCTGAGACACTGCAGGTTTTCTTTGTAGCATCTCTCCAGCAGCTGATCTCACTGATGAGCTGCTTCCCTCAAATTGAAGGAGGTGTTGATCTTAAAAATCACCTTTTACTGACCAGCTGGAAAGTAAACCTGCAGGGTCTCCACCTCTTCGTGACATGAGTTTGACATCACTGACTTAGATAGAGTAAATCCACCCTTCATCCTGAACACTGATGCACCTTACTCAGGTTTTAAGTTCAAGGATGTACAAACTAGAAGTATTTTCCTACCTCTTGCCAAATCAAACTCAGACTCACTGAAACACATCTACCTTCAGTGTTAATCTTCAGTCGTTTGTGAATTAGTACATCACATGCATCTCTGCTGTGAACGTATGACACTGCTGAGTCAGACAGATGTGTATCTGTTCAGTGGTGCACAGCAGTCCTGCAGACGATGATGTTCAGTACTAACTGTACTGATGATCCTATTTAATCTGACATCTTGTTTGCTTTCAGACTGCATGATTTGTGCCTAACCAGCAGACTGAGTGGCAGCTGTCAGCTCATTATACCTTCACTTCACTTCTTACCAGGATCGGACAGCACAGCAGCTTCACTGCTGCTCTTTTTACTCAGTCAAGGAGCCCTGTGGTATTTTAGTGCTCTCCCTGCATTTTTTTTTTTTAACAAGGGTTGAAACACATGGCTTTGTGGCTTGTGAGGGAGGGAAAAAGGAGAGTGGAAAACACATTTGTGTGGAAAATCCTAACACCTGGGCTGTGTCTGACACAAAGACTTTGTGTGCCTCCTCTGTTTTGTACTGAGGGGCAGGGCTGTGAGGCTTTATTAGGTCAAGCATTAGTCTGGGATTGTAGCTTCAAGGCTCCAATGAGCTGTGAAAAAGTTAATGGGGAAAACAAAAGCATCCTGACGTACAGTTAAGTACATACACGTGCTGCAACATAGTACTGTAGATTAAGAGGTCTTTGCAAAAGCAGAGTCACCATCTCCAAAACCAGGAAAACAATCCCTCCCCCTCATTTCCCAACCCTCCCGTCTCAGATTATCTGTTAAACTGGACTCTGTGTGTGTGTGTGTGTGTGTGTGTGTGTGTGTGTGTGTGTGTGTGTGTGTGTGTGTGTGTGTGTGAGAGAGAGAGGCAGCTACACTCAATGTGTCAACAACAAAAAAAAAGTCTCTTTTTTGTTGACTTAATTTGACTCTTTGGGAAGTATCTGTTTCCTTGTAAAGAGTCAGATGAGGACACTGATACTGATCTCATGTCTTTAGACTAAATATGATGCTGTTTCCAGTATGTGATTAGCGTAGCTTAGCATAAAGACTGGCAGCAAGGAGAAGCAGCTAGTCTGGCTCTGTCAGGAAGGAAAATTGCCGTATATCACCTGAAGTTCATTTATTAATGTACCGTAAATCCTCAAAGAGTGGCCAAGGCTTTTATTTCCTGAACAGAAAAAGGTATCCAGCCACTGTTTGAGACAGGCTTTTATTAGAGGCAGGACTTTATGTCTAATTTAATCTGTTTTATAGCTTTAAGTGGCTTTATTTTAGTATGTTTGGCACTCACATTAAATTCAAAATCGCACTATTTGCATTTCAATTGCCAGAAATGTTTAATCTGTTAAGTGGGCTTTTATTGTGAAATTATGGTAGGCACGCTACACTTAATTTATTCACTGCAGTTTTTGTCCAGACTGTGTTTGGGTTTGGCTTTTATTTGTTACTACTGACCACGGCTCCAGCCATTATTAGAGATCTGACTTTTAAGGAGACACTTCATATTTATTGTTTCTCCACTTGCATGAAGTTTACAGTCTTTCTAAATTTAGCTGCTGAATTGTTTTGACCATAGTGCACAGTGACAGGTGTTTGGTATTTTCCTTTGCAGTGTCGCTGTCAAAGTTTGGATCCATGTTTGATCCAAAACAAAAGCTGCTGTGGATATTTTTTCTTTACTTTGAGGGTCCAGATCGACCTTGAATGTAACTCTATTGTGCGTCTTTATTTTGGAAATGGTGACGCAGAGTAGAGCATGACACCTACATTTCTATACAAAAGACCCCGAGTCCACCTTGGCACTGTAAACACCGGCCAATTTCATGGACAGATTCAATGAAAGGAGACAAATTAGGGCAAAATGAAGTAAAAGCTGACAATGTACTTGCTGTTTGACATAGTTTTACAGTAATTGGAGTACCATCTGTTTGACTGTGGCTGGAGTGATTAAAAATCCACAGTGTCCACTGTGAAGGAGCGCTCTGTTGAGGGGAAGACAAGAACTTTTTTGATAGCCGGAGTAATTTTATTCACGTTGAACACAGTCCAGATTCTTCAGGCTGAGTGGAAATATTCCCGCCTTACTGCCAACCAGACTCCAGGGTTATTACGTCCCAGTGAGTAATAATAGAAATGCCTCTTCACACATGATCTGACGCGGCGCAATCAGCAGGTAATGATGTGGGCGAGCAAACAGTCATGAGAGCGTCCATCTATTTCTTAGTCAACCCTGTCATTTCCTGACACTGAAAGGCAATGAGTTTATTGCCTGTCGGTGGTATTCAGAGCAACTGGAGCCGGGTCGGTATGACAGCCACCACACGAGCCAGGAATGTCACAGCAGGTCACCCCACACAGCTGACGGTGTGTGTGCCCCACGTGTACACACACACACACACACTGACACTGCACAGTAAGTTTCCCACACACACACACACACTCCCTCAGGGTCTGCAAACATGCCTCAAGGAATAACTTGTTACATTCTCCTCTGTTAGCAGATCACTTAATCTCTTTTGGTCTAAGATACCAAAGATGGGGGAGTGCAGCTTGTTAGCAGCACCAAATGCCTTCCACAGTCACATTCTGTTCGGAGGATGCTGTTAGGTAAAAACTACCCTACATGGCAAGCCCGACTCTTCACCAAAAAGGGGCTTAGACAAATCGGTGTTACATAAAAGGCACGATTGGTTTCATAGATAAAGATGCTTCTTGCATGATGGATTGCTGTGAAACTAAACCGGGGGGGGGC
>OOFC01032658.1:7924-19840 GCA_900323345.1 Pseudochromis fuscus | reverse complement strand
CACACTCACACACACACACCCCCCCCCCCCCCCCCACACACACACACACACACACACAACTACAATTACGCACAGGGATGACACACTCGTAATAAGCCCCGGTGCTGACGGACGAGAGGAAGGCCATGATATTATTCAGTCTACCTCATCACCACTGTAACCAACACACATACACACACAGAGTAGGCGGGATGGAAGTAGCTATTTTGAGAGCGCGTGCGTCCGTTCTCTGCGAAGGTGACTTTGGGCTGGCTGGAGTGGTAATTGGGTACACATACCAATGGCTTTTTCTTCCTCTTCCCCACGTTCGCTTCAAACTCTCTCTTTTGCCCCCCCCCCGCCTCCTTTCCCTCTCACCATGCTCCCCCTCTTTCTCTCAGTGCAGCCCCTGAACGTGATTACATTTCCGACATGAGTGAGGGGTGAAGAGAGAGCACTGGAATGAAGAAAAAGTGAGAGAGGCAGATGATTGACTTGAAAAACAAAGAGAGGGCAGAAAACAGCTCTTCAACAGGATGGAAAAAATACAAAAAAAATAAATGCATAGACACACAGCATACATACATTAGCATTTTGCCCCCTGCACACAGAAAAACGCACACACACACACACACACATATATATATAAAGACATATATATCATTTACTCAGCAGGGGAGTGAGGCAAAGCGGAGAAAAAATACACGAAATGTCACTCAGACTGTCACCCTGATCTTTTCTGTTGAGACGCACGCGGCAACATACACACATACACAGTGCAATGGCCATCTCATTTCCTCAGACGAGTGACATTTTATCTCTCTCTTTTTCTGTCTCTCCTTCTGCACTCCGTCAGTGTGGTGATAAAATTAGCATTCCCTTCCTTTCCTCTCCTCTGCTTCTCCCCTCCCTCGATGCCTGGACAAGAGGTGAGGGCCACAGAGATGGAAGGGAAGGAGGGAGAGAAGAGAAACAAGAAGAAAGATGGGAACAAAAGAAGACATTAAGAGAAAGAGGGGGGGAAAAAACCCTGAGAGAGATGTGAAGACAACAAACAAACAGAGAGAAAGCAGAGTGTGACAGGCAGAGAAAGGAAAGCGATCGTAAGACAAAGGCGGCAAGATGCAATGAGAGAGGGAGAGAGAGCAAGAGTGAAAAAGAAAAATACAGCTAGTGGACAGGATGCAGACTTGTGGAGAGAGTAAATGAGAGGGGGGGGAATATACCCTCAAGGGATTCATATCACCATGACAACCTTCTCCTTTCTCCTTTGCTGTCCAGTTGCAAGATGAACTCCTGCGACTTTAGCGGACCTCAGCACGGACAAAATATCTTCTTTTATTGCAGTCCAATAATGGATCGGAGGCGAAGCAATAGGCAGCAACAAGTTTCGACATTCATTTCAATAACTGATTTCAAACTAGGAGAATGTACAAGGATGATGGGTTAACACCTGGGCGATTGCAGCGAAGCTTATTTTGTTTACTCTGTGCGAGCACGCTCCACATCTCCCCGTGTCGGCGGGGGCGCAAACCCGCTTGTGTGCATGTTTCTACGGGGAGAGGGGAGAGGGCCCACAGAGTATAATTAAAAGCCAGAGACACAGAGTCCTTGGGAGCGACTGCAGCAAGAACTTTATGGGGAGAATGAAAAAAGAAAGAGAGCGAGGGAGATAGAGAGAAAAAATAAAAAGAAAACTGACCTTTAAAAACACAGAGTGAGACACAGAGAGAGAAACGGTGAGAGATGAGAGAGGTGTAATGGAAGATGGGATAGTGGGAGATAGACTGAATTAGATTATGCTGAATTGAATGCGGCAAAGACAGAATGAAAAAAGTGAGAGAAAGAGCAGGAAAGAAAACATTATTGGACTGAGATGTTTGTGGGGGAGGGACAGAGGGAGGGACAGAGGAGGAGGGGGGAAAGAGAGGGACCAAGACGAAGAGAAAGAGAGGGAACAAGAGAATTCTAATCAGAAATCTGAAGAACAATATAATAAGGCAGCCTGACAGCAAATGTCAGCTCAGGGAGGGAACCAGATGGAGGAAGAAACAGAGAGTTAGACAGAGAGACAGAAAGAAGGGAAGAGGGAGGGGAGGAAAAAAAGGAGAAAAGAAACATCCAGAATGAGACAGGTGGGGTTGGAGTTATGGAGACACTTCCCCATCACCGCTCCCTCCACATGGTAGGAATACAATCTTTGTGATGCTAAGAAGCAACACATCGCCAGGAAAGATATTCCCCGTCTCCCACTGGAGGGAAACAGATCTGCCAGGTCAGGCGGGTGAATCCTCATATGAGAGTGTATACGTGTGTGCGTATATTTGTGCGCTTCCACACTAACACATTCGCTGCCTGGCTGCGAAATGTTGCCCTTGAGCCGACCTTGACTGCTGTTTCACTCGGTTTCAGCTAAGCTCTGCTGAAATTCAAATCAAAAGCCCTCTTCTTTCTCCCATCCATGTTACTTCATCATGACTTGATGGGGAGACAGCAGCCTGACAGTCTCTCAGAATGCTCTCATGTCTTTCAACTCAAGCTGTATACTACTATTACATCTTTTTTTTTTTTTACACAGACACACAGCAAAAACACAAGAGAAAGCAGACCTCTGGATGTAACCAATATCTTTCGATAAATGAGAAAATCTCCCCTGAAATGTACTGAAAATTAGATACATGTGACAACAAACTAAGAATAAATTATGTCAGATTTACCTAATAAAAGTTAAAATCATTCAAATTTACACAGCCACTAAATACGCTGTACCAATAAAAATCTCCTAAACATGTAGGTATGATAAAATTAATGATGGTACCACAGCAAACAAGCAGGAACAGATGAATTGTAAACAGACGTCTACGTGTGCATGAATTTTTCAATGTCAAGAATACTTCCTTATTAAAATGAGTTCTTCAGTGGACAGACAAGACTACTTCAGAGCATCTCTTCTTCATTCCCAGCCTTACTGAAAAGGTCACGCCCTTGCACATGTGCACTGGATATGTAAGTGCTTTAAGAACACAGAGGATCCTTGAAAATTCTCAGAATGTAGGACTCGGTCCTTGGTAGAATTTCAAGGATCCTAGACCTGAAACTGTTGTTTGGCAGGATTTCATAATGTAGCATCCTAGAAATGCAGCAATTAGAGATCCTTCGTTGACCTTTAGAAGCACTCAGAAGTCCATCTGCTTCTGTGTAAATACTGACTGTACATATGACAAGGTCACATGAGAGAACAGGACAAAGTTAATAACAACCATCGACTAAAGTTGAAAAATGTTTTTAAACTTTAACTCTACAATTGTGTCTTTTAGAGTGACTCAACTTTGGCTACAGTTTTTTAAAATTTAAACACCAACAGTGTCAAAAAGCCAGGCCAAAGTCAGGAGTGAATTGGATAATATATGCAGTCTGTCAGGGTTAACATGAGCAATGTGAATCTTAAAAGGAAATCAAACTTTAATGAGTGAAACAGTTCTTTTAAGTTAACCTAAGGTCAAAGGGAGAAAGCTTGGGGTTATTCAAAAGTACAAAATCACACATTGTGCTGCAGTCCGATGTTGAGTAGCACTGAGTTTCACCCAGACAGTCTCTTGCAGTGGGGTTACACCGGCTGAATCCTTTTGTTGAGAGCTGGTTTTTAATGTATGTGCTGTATATGACTGTGTTTGTACTCATACTTGTCATTTTTAGCTATAGTTACCTAAATGATGCCATTTTCAGACACCTCATTTCCAGCTGTTAAAGTGAAAGTTGAGTGCAAATGACCAACAGGTGGTGGATAATAAACAACAACCACACTATCCCACTTTAGCTGTGAAGCAAATCATCTGATCAAACTACTAAAATTAGCTCTATCTGCTACAGCTGAGATGTGGCAATATGTTGAGTGGTTAGCATCACCCAGTCATTATTAGTGATTACACACAGTACTTCTGCTTTTTAGACACCATTGTAAGCTATGACAGTTCATGTGATAAATTCAAATGACAGATATCCATGCGGGCATTGCATGCCATTACATCACCATTAGAAATTTGAAATGTCTCAATTACCATAGCACTCCCTTGTAACCATGTCAACATTTTATAAAACCTACTTGGATTTGAAAACTGTAAATATGAGGAGCACCCAGATATTTTAATCCAAATATAACTGCATTGTACATGTGAAGATTTGGATTAAGGACGGTTATTATGAAATTTCAACTAGGAATGGCAATAGTGAGAATTATCTAAATTTCCCCTGGGATAATTGAGGACATTTTTCCACGAGCTGCATTGTCTATAAGAAAGTGAATAGGAGACGGAGAGAAGCCATTAACTACTTAAAAAACTGTTCCTGCTTTTCCCCATAAACCATAGTTTCGCCATCGCACCTCAATCGTCTTCCACAGTGAGGACATCTTCCAAATCACTTGTTCTCCCATTCTCTCCCTCCCCTCATCTCTCTCGCTACACCCAGTGAGTAATGGTGGGAGCAAAGGATAGTGGCAGAGAGCTATAAAAGTGTAATTTGCTCCATTTTCCTCGGGAAACCAAATTCACTTTCTGTCCTGCGTTACAATCTGTTAACATTCAGATGGCCAGCATTGCAGACAGCGCATTACCCGCCTACACTCGCTACTAATGACCCTCACACAGAGTGCACACATACGCACGCTCGCGAGCAAAGCGAGCAAGGACACATGGGCCGTGAGCGTATGAAGAGTACCGAGTGTATACCTGCATATTGTGCACATGCAAACACACAGATACACAAATTCGGGCGGTAATGGACAGAGATGGGCACAAAGGGGGGAGAAGGGGAAAGATTCTCCAGAGGAAAGGTAGATGGGATGAAACTGAGTAGAAAGGTAAAGGATGTTTCTCTAGATTAAATTAAGTAACTCAGATTTTTAGTTCTCACTCCTGAAAAAGAGCAATCTCAGCTGCCCCACGAGCCTTCCTACCACTCTAATCTCTTTCCCCTCTAATTCTCTGAAAGTCTTGTTCACATGTTTTTTTTCCTCTAGCTTTTCCATCCCTTCTTTCTCCTTCTTAGAGTAAATCTCCCAAACTCTGCTCCCCTATTCGCTCTCTTTGTGTCCTTGTGCACTTCTTCTTCTCCTTCCCTCACTTGTTCGCCAATTCTCTCCCACACTCTCATCATCCCACCCTCACAGCAATCCTTTCTCTTTTTCTCTATCCCTATCCTCCATTTCCACCACTCCTCTCTCAGGGAGCTAATAGCCTCCTCCTTTGTTCTTGGAGAACAGCGGGGAACAATGGCGGAGAGGGGCTTGTCGTTGTGGCAACAGGCATGAGACAAGAGAGAGAGGGAGGGAGACAAAGAAGAAAGGCAGAGAGAGAAAGAGCAAGCACAGAGGGGATGCTGGTTGTTAGCCGGGCGGCAGGGAAGCGAGCGCTGGCTAATTACACTCGTTTCCATGCACACCGCAATTAAACCCTGATGCACACACATACACCGGCCGCGCTCAGAATATCCAACGCCAGCCACACACACACACACACTTGCTCTGCAACATCAGAGAGAAAGTGCAAGCAAAAGAGGAGGTGGCAGAGCGGCAGAAAGAGGGGAGGCTGGAAAAGAAAAAAAAGAAATGACAAGAAAAGACTGAGGCTATTTTAAATCAATGCTACTGTTCTCAAGCAGCTCTGTAAAAGTTCATTAAACTTCTTGCTTAAATACAATGAGCTTCATCAACTCTATTTAAATACTGTAAGTTAACATTAAGGTAGGAGCTGCCTCGGTGACCTCATCACACCCGAACCGTCACCACCTTAATCTCAAACATCACATACCAAACCCCCTCTCCTTCTCTTTTATCAGTAGTATTCCTCCCACTCTGCATCTACTATCAATTCATCTTCATCCATCTAATCAGCTCATCTAGCTCCATCTCTCCACAGGATGATCTTCCTCTCTCCAGAGATGAAGAGGTTTTAACTTCACACAAATTAACAAAGTGGGGATAGTCGAGGGAGTGGAGGGGAGGCTGAGATAAATCTGAGTGAGAAATAGAAGAGATGGAAGTAGGGAGGGCTTAGATTGTACCAACCCTCAGAGTAGAACTTAGCCTCAATTTCATAAACACCCCCTTTCCCATCCTCCATCATTCCTTCTATCTATGCCCTAACACGCTTTTCCATTACCGCACGTCTCAGAGAAACATGTGTTCCACGCTGTCTGCCTGTCTGTTTTATTATTCATGGAGTTTAATGCTTGCCCAAAGTGTGTGCATGTATGCATTAGTGTTGGAAGAGTGTTGGAAGTTCATGTTAAAGAGCAGGAACGTGCCACTACAGCTCTAAAAACCAGCTGATGCGTTGGTCACATTGAGCTTTCAGTGTTAACGGTAAAAAAATAAAAAATAAATAAATAAATAAAAGTGCAGATGAATGTGCATGTGTGTGCCCACACGCATACCAATCTGTGCACACAAAAAGCACAACTTCACACAGCAGCAAGAACACACACACACACACATACATACACAAACGCATGCTGCCAATGAGGCAGATGAGGAGTGAAAGGAGTCACATTAAACAGCCAAACTTGTCCTGTTTCGCTTTCATAGCCCCAGTCCATTTTCATAATGCATTAAAACCACTGCTGAGAAGAGAGGCAGACATGGAGAGGAGAGGAAAAAGATGAGGAGGGGGTAGTAGAGGGATGGAGACAGAGAGAGAGAGAAATGGAAAAGAAGAGAGGGACAAGAAACATTCTCAAAGTAATCTAAAGCTGGTGGATGTATGGGTGTGTGAGGAAACAAGATACGGATGAAGGGAGTGGAGGAGCAAGAAAAGGGAACTCATCTCAGAGGCAAGATATGGGAATAGAAAGTGTCTGATAGAAGCACAGACAGATTAGGGAGGTGGATAAAAGAAGATGGGATGCACTGATAAAACAAGTAAGGGTGACAGCAAGAAATGGGGAAATATGATTTAGTCGCAAAACTTTGATTGTGTGGGTTATGAACGCATGTGAGGGTTTCTTTATGCGTGCATGTGTGTTTGCAGGGCTCCATGTTGGATGTGTGCGTGGTTATACAGTGGCAAGGGGCAGAAGGTTCTCTGTTTCAGCACCAGCAGGCTGATGAGAGTTTGGGGCCAAACAGCCTGGAGGCAAAGCTGGCCTTGTTACTCTCTGTTCTCCCTCTCCCTCCCTCTCCCTCACACACACTCACACATAAACAGACACAATCTCAAATTGAACCCAAACAGAGCTACGGCTACTGTACCAAACTGAGCATTTTCACCATCGGATCTAAGATCACAGGACTACAGCTAACACCTGAAAACAGTTTCCACTTGTTTGTTTTTCTGAATAATATTTAAAACAATTAATTTTAATCGAATATATGCCGATTTACAACAAGCAACTACTGCCCCAGCTCATGTGTTAGGGTGTTAAAGATCCACCGCTTTGTATTTTTAATCCAACACAGAATCATGTGAACTCTGATGTCAAATAATTTGCTGTGCTGCTTATTCTACTGAAAATGAACAATCTATTCGACAGCGATGTGCAGCTTGTCCCAACAGGTCAATCCTTTCTTACAAACTCTGACAAAACTATATATTACCTGGTCAGCACAAAGACATACTGCGGAGAAAGTAAATGAGCAGATGAACATTAATCAAACATTTAACAAGCAAAACCTACTCCGAGTGTCCTTGGTGTAAAAGTTGAGTATATTTTGAACATCAGGTAGTCAGGAATGTGAGTCAGGTTATTTTCCCATACTGCTCTGAGCATGTGTAAATATGCAACTGTAGCCGAAAAATGTGATAAGCTGACAGTATACCACGGTTTGGGGATTCTGACTTGGTTTTAAAAAAAAACTTTTGATTCAGTCGAGGGTGAATATAAACTAAAAGTTGAAAACTTGCTTGAGCTACATATTGCAGCACAGCAAACATACACGCATGTCCCTGAAGAACAGCTTATCAAACTCATATTGCCTGTACATTATGTTTATCCTACTGTTTGTCTCTGAGGTTAGATTTTCTGACAACCTGAGATGTACCACAGGTATACTGGTGCGTAGCTGGCAGGTCTTCAGCTTACTTTAAAGAAATAATACCTTGAGAACAGAAAACTGCAATCAAAACAATTCATGACTAACTGAGCTAATCGTGTAGCTCACCCAGTATTATTTTGTAAACACCTACTAACCTTCAATTCATACAGTGAACGACTAGAGACTGTCTGCTTAAGGTTGGGCAGGGAAGAGTTAAGGAACCAGTTGAATAGAGGCTGAGACATCCAAAAGCCTATCTCCTCCAAGTCAATGGCGTGAAGGCTATCTCACACACACCTGACAGAGACAGAGTGCTGCCAATAGCGCCAGAGGGAACAAGTGAGACGGGAGGTGGCAGACAGCGAGACAGAAAGAAAGAAAGAAAAGGAGGATGGAGGGAACAGAGGACAGCTGTAGAAAGGGAGACAAAGAAAGGCAGCATAAATCACAGGCATAAAAAATCCGGATGAAATAGATAAATGGTGAGCACAGTGGTCACAGGATGACGGATATGAAGCCTTGTGCGTATTTAAATGCTTGTTCGTTATTAGAGAAAGAAATGGGGGGGTGGTAGTAGAGAGGCAGCATTTTGTATTTGTGTGTTAAGAGAGTTGACGACTGATAGAGGCACGGTGTTATAAAAGCACTAAGAGTTCCAGCAGCCACACACTAAAAATTTAATCAGGCATTAATAAAAACTATATCATTACTGTCTGCCTAAGGAAGTATCAACACACACCTCACTGATTCTGGCACTGAGGCGCACACAGAAAATTAGAGTGCAGACATAAACAACCTCTTCTTTTCAACTTTAACTCTTTTTTTTTTTTTGGTCACCATTTAACTCTTCCTTTTATTTATATTGCCTTTCATCTATTAATGTATCAATTTATCTTCAAAATCACTGGGTAAGATTAAGCACAAACAGAGTATGGACATACAAGAGCACACACCCACCCACAAATGAGCAACTAGATGGCTGGAGGAGGAGGGTGGAAAAAAAAAAAAACAGAACAGGAAGACTGAAAGCATCGTCTCAAGGACAAAGGTAGGCCACTCAACTCTTGTCTGAAAGCAGAGCTACCTCATACTGCAAAAGAGGCTGAGACTTTAGTCAGGCAATTGTAAGTAGTGCGGCTCCCTAGTCGCACTCTTTGCCACAGAAATAAAGAAAAACTATGAAAAATGGGAAGCCAGACACAAAATGGACATCCAGAGAGGCACACCTGAATGCTGTAGCCTTCTTGAAAGAGTAGCAGAGCTATAGAAATCTCTCTCTCATCTTTCTCTCTTTGACAAAGCTAGGCTGGAGAGGATGAAAGCATTGAATAAAAGCTTACACAAGACCTTAAAAGACAGCATAATGGTGGCACATAACGCACAACGAAGTGGCTGAAAACAAGGGCGTGGAAAAGACTGAGAAAGTTATTTTATGAGACGTTCCTCGAACATACAGAGTGAAGGAAGTTAAAGGGAAAAAGCGCAAGGATGGATGAAGAGCAGGAGAGGGTAATAAGTAACAAGGAGGATAATAAGTTCGGCAGTCAGAGGAGGCAGAGAGAAAGTGAAAGGAGAAAAACTGAATGTAATAAAGTAAAAAAAAATTACTTTTCTTTCTTGTTTCCGGGTAATCTGTGCCCTATATACACACTCAAACAGAGCGAAATATGTGTATATGTGTGAGTGTGCACGCAAGTGAATGGATCACGCACCGATAACATTACACTCCTTAATTCCTAATTAATCCTTCTAAACTGGATTATGGAGCAGAGCATGACAGGACCAGGATTCCACCCCTCGCCCTGATGACTGTGTGTGTGCGTGTGTGTGTGTGTGTGTAATGTCACTTTGCCGTTTCTCAGATTGAGGTCTCATAAGGCCGGCCTGTCCTCAGTTACATGATGTCGGGAAATGAAGCCGACAGTGTCTGTGTTCCCCTATGACACAAACGCACACATAAATGTCCACTTACACCATTTCTCACACATACACAATACGTACGCACACACAAGCAAACACACGCACACAAATGTGCAAGAAGTCCCAAGATCGCAGGTCTTGAAATCCTTATGAATTATTGTGGTGAGTGGCGAGAACTCTTAGCTTTACTTTACACATTTTAAGTGAGGACGCACAGGGGACATGTGCTTACTGTATAACAGACACAGGTCCCCTGACACACACACACACACACACACACACTTGGCTTGAAAGCTGCCACACAAACTGTCCCATGTGATGTGTTCTGCATTACACTGCAGTCTGAAATAAAACCAGAGCGCTCGAAAGACACCAATACTAATGAATTCATTTTATGTTCTGTTGTACTTTGTAGATGAGCTGAGAAGTGTGTTTTACAGAAAAGTAGCTCCCATTTTTGTTCATGTCTCTTTTTTTTTTTTTTAACTTGACTTGACTTATATACCCAAGCAGACTGTGTGGTTAAAGTCAAAAGTAAATCCTGAAAAATAGAGAAAATACACAGTCTGAGGTGAAAGTTGTAGACTGACGTACACACATTTCATACAAACTGTGACATTGTTGTGCAGTGTATCCACAAACCTTTGGCCACCACCTCTTCAGCTGTCCTCCATGTCTGACTTTGAACTGTTTTGTTAAAAAGTAATTGCAACTACAGTGTCACTTGGAGCCTTGTGCGACATGAAGAGGCAGAAAGCTGGGAAAACAAACAAATAAACACCAGTGCACTTATTTTCTTACACTCTTGAATAAGCTGCAACACTCTGTTGGGGTGTACTGCAGTTATTACCTCTGCCAGGGAAGTAGTGTTGTCGCCTGTGCTTGTTTGTTTGTTAGCAACCTTGCAGAAAAACTACTTAACAGATCTTAACATTTGTTTTTTGAAGGATAGGGTTTTACCCAAGGGACAAATGATTACATGTTGGGAATGATGAGAGGATCCCCTGTGACAAAAAACAGAATTCAGAATACCTTGTGCTTTAAACAAGACAGTGTCGCTAATTTACCACAAGAGTGTTCAGTCTCCAGCATGAGTTCAGCTGGATTATACCTTGGAAAAGGTTGTGCTCTCCAAGTGCTTTCTAGTTTGATAACATTGAAAATCCAGGATCTAACCACAAAGAATATGACACAATCCCAATTTTGATTTTTAACCCTTAGCCCTTCCCCTATGCCTTGACTCTACCCCTTGAAATGGAGTTGCGAGGGGTAGAGGTTGAAATATCCCCCTATGAAATGGGACAATTATTCAAGACCTGATTGCACTATACAGACGCAACAACTTTACGGATAACAAAGAATGTTACATTAAAACGATGCTAACGTGAACAGTTTGAACAGACACACGTACAGCAACTTGCACGTTGTTTTGGTGTTTGTCATAAACAAGAGGACTGATGATCAAATGATTATTAAAAGTTATTTGTATTCCTTTTGCCACCAGTGCAGCATTGCCTGTTGCTGGTGAATTGCACAAATTAAGACGAATGTCTCATACCCCTCTGTTTTTAGTGTGCTCCTGGAAAATCTCTGTTTCGAAGGCCAGACAGCCCTACCCCTTGGCCTTCCACCGTTGACTCATCAACAATAGGGACATCCCTACCCCTCAACCTGAACACACCAAACAGAGGGGTGGGGCTAAGGGCTATGGCGAAGAGGTGAATTGGGACTGGGCCTATGAACCTATGAACACTCCAGCACAGGTGAGCATTATCATTACATACAGTTAATGATATTTGTAATATACACTGTGATTTTGCAGAAAGTTTTGAAAATATGGACGTTTGGACCACAATATATCAATGAACACAATGTAGCATATTATGTTGTGTGTTACTGTGGTGTACAGTGTTGCATTTAGAATTTAAGGGGCAGAAAGTAGAAGTAGTGTGATGGATGGATGGATGGATGGGGGGTGGGGAAGGGGG
>OOFC01032637.1:6738-30803 GCA_900323345.1 Pseudochromis fuscus | reverse complement strand
ACCGAACCTCTGCCGCCTCATCCGCCACCTTCACCCACTCTGTCTCTGTCTCCTTGTCTCATTGTCTCCCCCCTCATCCCCTCTGTCTCGTTTTCCTCCCTATCATGTCTCCTTCTCTTCCTATCTCTTCCTCTGTCTCTCTTTTTCTTTCCTCTTGCTGCTGCTGCTGCACTTCTTCAGGTACAGTGGTGTTAGCCTCCTCATGTAGGAGCATTCTCTGTTGCTTGTTATATCGCCGGCGGCCTACGATCAAGTGTACATGTAAAAGGAGAAGGTCAGCGCTTATTACTCACCCCTCCAGGTCCTCAGCATTGTCCAGCAGCTCCAGCTCTGTCAGTGTTAATAGGAGCTGCTTTTGATGTTGGTCTTTCATGCTTTGTTCGGAGGCATAGCTGAAGATACCTTTGATGACTGCAGGCCTGTTAGTCAAGCTGTGTGATAAATGAGAGCCAGTAAGGAAGCGTCCTTTTTAATGACTGATCTGTGATCAAATAAAAAATAATAAAGCAATGAAACCAATGAGCGCTGAATGGAATACAAAGATAGAGTGTCTGTCTGCATTCACCACATACTCAAAAGGAAAGGTACTCTGAGAGGTCACCAACCTGCATCTGGATCGCCATCTGCTTAGTGAATTCCCTGCATCACATGTTTATGGTGCCTTCATAGAGGAGGGGGGAAAAAAATCTGTTTACTAACTTGAATGTGCATGAGTGCATGCTTGATTTTGTGTACGTCTGTGTGCGCTCTTGTGTTTATGTGTGCGTCTGTGTGAGCATGCACGTCTGTGTTAGGGGTCAGGAGTGAAGATGTTACCCTCTGGTCATTCATCACAAGCATGACACACTCTCCCCTGCGCTCTGGTACGCAGAGGCAATGTTTTATAAAAGAATAACACGTCAGCGGGCACCTACCGGCCATCCATTACCACCCTGTGCAACCTGCAAAGACGCTCGGTGGACTCAGAGATTTCATGTGCGCACCGTGTGCCGGGCCGGTGCTGGCATATTCAGTACCGCTCATTATCCTGCTGTCCAGTTTTTGTTTGGTAGGAATTTTGGGTGATCTCTAAAAGCCTGCTTCCTCTTGCACTGTGTGTGGATTGTGTTGTGAACATAACACAAAGATGACCCATGATCTAGAAGCAAAGTTGGTTTAAGGTGCAGAGGAAACCTTAAAAGTATTCAGTGCAGGAGGGAAATGTCTTTATCTTCTCTCTGTCTTACCACACACACACACACACACACACACACACACACACACACACTCACAGTTAAGGTTGCCCTTACATCCCTGACATGGCTCATCACTCATCTTGCTGACAGCAGCTGCTACTACAAACCCTGTTAAACACACATTTACACAAACTCTTTATTTAACTGTAAAGAACGTAGATAAACACTTTGTCTACATGCAGCTGCACAATTTGACTCCACTTCATGGTGAAATATATATTACTGATAAAATATAGAAATCAAAACAATTTGATGAGTCGACATACTGGATTAAAAGTCCAATCTGTCATTTTTGGGGCGACATAAATTGGGTGTATATTCACTGAAGTGTGTGACTGAATAGTTTGACATTTGACTGAAAGGTACTACTCCCATATATGTCTTTATAACTTCAAATATCACAAATCAAACATTTTTGAATTTAGTTTCTTATGCATAAAAGAGGAAAGATAAAAAAACAAAGTGTAAAAACAACAGGTCTAATGAAGAGCTAAAGTTACTGCTGCCACATAAGCCACCAGGGTGAAATGGCTAATTGTTGTTTTTTTGTTGTTGTTTTAAATCCGCTATATTCCACATACAAGATATTACATGTCAGTTAGTGAGCCTATCCTAACCCACTGTCAGCTCCAGCTTCATATTTAATGAACAGACGTGAAACTGGAATCATTATCCAATCAAGCAGTGAGGTTACTCCACAAAATGTTAAACTATCCCTTTAAATATTACATTAAACAATCAACATTTTTCTGTTCCTCAATCTGCCAACGATGCAAATTATGTCTTCTTTTTTCTTTTTTTTACTGCTGATGTAAACAGTTACTGACATCACCACTGTTAAAGACTTTCCCAGTTTTAATTTGAGTATTTAAAGACTAGTCAATAAAGTTGGGAGTGGTTGCAGTGTTCAGTCTTGTGTTGTTCATTTATGGTGGAGTGCTTTCCCTTTTGTTTGCATTTGCATTGCAGTTTGTGCCTTCAGGCCATCAGTATTTTGTATGTGACAGCTTGTGCTGTGTAAGACAGAACAAGTTGAGGACGTTGTGAGTTATAGAGCTCTTAGACCAGTTTATGAGGACTATTATCTCTCAGTTAGTTTCAGTTTTATGTGCATTTTCTCTGGGCTGGCCTGGAACCATCAATTTAATGCTTTCATAAAGCAAGGTTAGATAGCACTGAATCAAACAGAACACTCACTGACACTCTCCTCTGCTTTAGAGCTAAAGTCACAAAGAGGAGACGAAGGAAGAAGATGAGGAGAGGTGATGAAAGATGGAGAGACAGTTTTATGATGTCTTTTTAAAGCCAATTTAGAATAAAAGTTTTGTTTCTCGCTGCAATAACAATTGAAAATGTAGTCACACACTGAAACCCAAACAAATATATTTCCCCCCTGTCCATTTGAGTGTCTGTTGCATGGACGCTTTATTGTCTGACATGATTCTGTGTTCATGTATCAAACAGACTTATGTGTTTTGTGAGGGAGCCGTTTTTGTGGCGCTTATTGCCTGTTTTATAGCGGGCCATTCCTTTCATGATGTTGGTCTATCACCTGCTGTTTCCTGTCAGCAGTCCGAGAGACAAAGACTTTCTCGTTAGTCCAAACATGTACGTACTATTCACTTCAAAACAAATAACAAGCGGAGATCGATACGGGTTTGAAACCGAGTGTAGTGCTTATGGACACCACACAGTTTTTCAAGCAGGCATTCAATAAGAGTCTGATTCCATTTCACCTCATTTATGAGTTGTGTGTGTGACTCTGTGTATGTGTGTGTAATCCATCTGCTCTAGTGTGACAACTTAATTTTCAATGCTGGTGGAGACACAGCAGGCCGAGAGAAGGGATGGATGAGGGAATGAAGTAGAAGGAAAAGGAGAAATGAGGAGAAAAGAGTGAAGAAAGAAATGCTAAATACACCCGAGAAGAGATTTTGTTGCGTTGTTTGTGGGAGTTGTGTGTTGCTCTCTGACGGGGACGGGGAGATTTATCACTTCTCGGTGGTACCTTACACCCTGACAGAGGAGGAAGGTGAGAAACCCCCCGACACACACACACACAAAAAACACAGATGAACCCTGATGTGTTGACTGTGTGTGTGTGTGTGTGTGTGTGTTCTGACAGGCATGGTGGAGCAGGCTGCGGGTCCTTTTGTCTGGCTTTGACGAGCATGTCATTAGCAGAGACGAGGAGAAACACAGAGGCCTCATCAGTATTTAAATAGTCTGACATCTCTGCCACCACATTTCTGCTGGGGCTTGCTGCTCTCCACTTTTATTTTTCCAGCTCTCTGCCCCTTTTTCTTCCTCCATCCTCTTCCTCTCTGATCCATCCTCCTTCTTCTTTCACTCCTGCTCGTGTCACTTCCTTTTTCTTGTCTTTATATCTGAGACTGGGCCAATTTATTCACTCTCTTTTCTTTGTTTTGTCTCAGTGTGTGCTGGGATTTGTCACAGTGTGTACCCTGCTGTGCCTGACTACCTGGTGTAAAGTATTCGATTCTCTTTACTTCGGCTGCGCTGAGTGAGTTTTGGCTCTTGTGAAATTCAGTATGTCACCGAGCCAAAGGGTAAATATGAATTTAAAATCATCCAGAATCTTCCTGGCGATATTTCATAGAAATATTAGCAGCGACATCTTTGTACGCTTTATCCGCACAGGAGCGAGGTCTCGTTGTGAATCTGAGCGCCACTGACGGTCGTCTTCCTCATGCATAAAGTACTTATTGCAGCGGGCAGTCACTTTGTGGAAAGAAGTACTCAAATCTGCAGCAGGAAAGAGAAGAAAAAGGGAACACAAGTCAGGACTGGCTTAATTGTGATTCTGATTTGAATGAGAAAGCGCCTTAATAAAAGGGCCATTGGAGGCAGAGAGGTAAAAGGTTTTACCTTTAACAAGAGCCGCACTAAAACAACTCTGAACCTGAAGAGGTGCGCACAGAAACGCTCGTATAAAGCCCTTTTTATACGTGCATGCTTATGAGTGTGTGCGTCGGCTGTTTTTGTATGTGTGCATGCCACACACAAACACACAGGGGTGATTTATTCCAAGCACAGGGCAGGTAAATTGAAGCAGGCCTTTCAGGTTGGTTTTCAGCTCCAGGTCTAATGAGAGCAGCGTTTCCCGTCTCTCCAAACAATGCGCTGCTGTCTCTTAAGAGCCCTTCCACCCGCCTGCAGCCTAGCCACTCTACATTAGATCTGTGGCCTGCAGCAGCCACTACAGTGAAAGGCCTCAGGCTCTGAAATGGCTGTTTGATTCTCTCCCTGCTTTGCCTCTAAATGAATGATTTATTGGCTGTCAATGAGGAGGCCAAGCGTAATGGACAAAAGCAGCACTGCAGAGCCCCAGTCAAGAGGATGTTGTTGTAGATGTTCTCTTTGAGGATCTCCCTGCCTTGGTCTGAAACTGTAATGAAGAGTAAACAACCTTGCTAGTGCTAGACCAAAGATAGTTGGGGTACATTAGGAATCATATGACTTCAAGTTGAATGTTGAATCTTGCACCTTTAGCCCCTAATTGAAACCTTTTTTTTTTTTTTTTTTAAAGTTTATTCAGTTTGTGTGAAAAGCTTCAGGAAATGTCTTATTGCCACAATACTGGGTGATCCTTTCTTTTAAATTGGCACATAAATGAAACCTCACCAGTGTTGCTCCATATGATCCACAATTATAATCAGCATCTCAGCCTTTACTTTTCACATTTCTTCTTGAAAATACATCAAATCTTTGAGGCACAGACGCAGGATAATGTAGGTTCCCAGATCCATCAGTTCCTTCTGCTAGCACAGGACTTCAATCAATTAACACCTCTGAGTAACCTACCGCACACACCCTGCGACTGGAGTGGCCACAGGCGGCAACGGAGACGTGTTATTTAAAATCCCTCCTGCTTTTGTTCCCGTAAAAGGGGACATTAACACCCGCTCGTCCTTTGGCCTCGGCTTGTCATCCAAACGGCTAATTTCAGCAGATCCCTCTAATCCCCCAGGAGAGACAGCAGGGCTCTGGGCCAGCAGGGACGAGGGCCTCAGAGGCCGGCTGCTAGAACAGAGAGTCGATGGGTGCTTTTAGAATTGACGCTCTAAAACGTGCCTTTGTTTGCATCGTGCTCCCCGGCGTCCCGCCTTTCAGCGGTTCTAATGATAAGTGACAGGCCATTAATTGAAGCTCTTTAGGAAGCCATCATCAGACACACGTCTGATCTTTCTCCGCTGAGACCAGTCGAACAGTATTGCAGGATGGTAGATTAGGAAATTGTTGGGTTAGGTAGCTTAATGTGTTTGATTTTATTGGTGCTTGTAAATCTGTGTAAATCAGCTGGCTCAAAAAAAAAGAAGAATAAGGATATTATTGGCTGGAAAATATTCTTATTTGTCTTCTGCCTAATGGCCAGATGTTTGTGGGAGAAGACATATGTGGATAAATTACAATTTCATTACTATTACCGGTGATATTTAATGCATGGAGAGAGGTCTGTCTAAAAAATACAACATATGGTTACTACCTTTCTTGTATCTACCTTTCTTTTGTCCTTGGTAGTCACTAAAAATACAATGCTCACAAAGTAATCAAAGCAGTACTGAAAGGTACTTTGTTGTTTCAACGTATTTTTAAACCTCACGATAAAGACAAATGCTTAAAGAAAGTTGTAAATGTTCCTTTACTCTGTGCAGCGGGACAGAGTACCTACATAAAAACTGCCTCTTGTTTCATAGTCTTCACTCCCACACATAATATACTGCATTCATAAAGCACAGTGGGTTTTTATTTTGTTTTGAATGTGCGCTGCCACTATGGACTTTAGTCTTCAACTTCTCAACACGACGTTCTGCAGCAAATCAACTCCAGGAGCGTCTGATGCTGCAGCGGTGGCCGAGTGTAATTTGCGAAAAAAATTCTTCCACTGCTGATGTAGAGATGATTTATAGAAATTTATCATATGGTCTCACTGAGCTCTTGATAAGGAAGTAAACATTACAATGCAGGTGGTGATATATTATGATAAATACCTAAATTTAAAGGCACCACCAGTGATGGCAGGACCAGGACTGGGAAGGAACATAATTGTTTTTACCTGTTTTTCTGTTAGATTTAAAATATGAGCAAAAAACAACTAAACAAAAGGAGTGTCAACAAGTAGAAATAATTTAAATAAAACATTAGGGCTGCAGCTAACGATTATTTTAGCAATCGAATAATCTATTGTTACTCCATCGATAAGAAATTCTTGGTGGAATAATAAATAGCGCTGTCAAACGATAAAAATTTGCATGAGGGTGGTTTGTCACAAGCTGGGCGACGGGTTAGCTTAAATGCTAGCAGAATCCCCGACTAACGTATGCTTCCTGTTATTGTGGTATTTTAAACAGGAAGTGCTTCAGTGAAAACTCCTTCCTGCAGAGTAACACTTTGTGTCAGTCGACTGTCCGTCTTGGTTTTTTTGTACTCACATTTACCATCGAGAGGGCCGACGTACTATTTAACCTTTAAGGAAAAATCTTCTTCTTCTTCCTGTGTGTTTCTGTGAATATTGTAAACAGTGGGCGTGATACTGCCCCCACTAGTTCCTGTAGGGAACTGCAAGTACAGATGACTTCTTCCCGGCTGGTATTTGATTTTACAGATAACAAAACAATAATACGACGCATCGACTCTTGAATTTCTGCATCGATTAATTTTTATAATCAACGTAATCGATTATGTTGAATAATCGTTGCAGCGCTATAAAACATTAAAGATACTATCGCAATAATATATTTGGAAAAAAAGTATTGTCTTCATCTGACCAAACATTTCTTTCTCTCCATGAGATGTAACCAGTATGTTAATTTATTTAAGTGTGCACAAAGTAAACTACACACATTATAAAATTAGACTGTAATTGACTCAGATGATATATATTTTTAGCTCATTTACAAATGCACTCACCTTACAAATTATGTAGGCCTTTACAAACAAGAAAAAGCTCCATAAAGGACGTCATCATCTCCCCAGTGACCATATCATAATCGACAAGGTCAAAACTGTCACTGGCCGCAATAAGACCTGAAATCTGCATTGAATTTATTCTACATCCCCAAGTCCAGTCATCCAGCTACAGTTCATTCCCCTCCAACCAATTTACCATCTGTGCATCTCTCCATCTTCTCCCTAAAACAGGGAAGGAAACAGTTGTCGCTGTTTGGGTTTTAGGGGCTAAATGATGTCGCTAATCACCAGCTTTTAGTGGGGCTGATTTATGGAAGGGACATGAATTGTTATAGGCTGACTTATATATATGTGTGTGTGTGTGTGCGTGTGTGTGTGTTTGGGTAGGTGTCAGAGAGGCAGCCTGTGGGATAGGCTAAATAGTCCTATTATTTATTGTCTCAGAGCGGCCTCTCTGAACGGAAGAGCGGCTCTCCAAATTGAAATATAGCTGAGTTTACCCTTCTGATTACTGCAGTAGTTTACTCCCAGAGCCCAAGGAGATCATTAAACAATGGCCGCCACTAGCAACTCAGCACCCCATTATGGCCCAGGATAAATGCTCAGACTGAGACATAGCTAACCCTGCTGACGGACAATAAGTGTGCCTCGCAGGCATCATTTTTCCCCTCAAAACTGCACCGGTTGTTTCCTCGACCCAGGCTGGCATCAAAACAGCAATTGTGCCCCGACTGATATGGATTTCTATGAGAGGGATTCATTGTTTTCTACACCAGAAAAGGCACTCAAAAAGCCCGGCTAATGTTCTGGGGGTAAACTGGCTAGCTAATGTTGTGACAAGCACGGTAATTAGTTCAAAATTCTAACAAGATGATTAAAATATGGTAATGGATTATGAACAAACACCGAGCACACATGAGCGCTTTACTGTCCTTATTATTGTCCAACTGAATTAGCTTAATTGCCGACATTGCGCCGCGATAAGACACCCGACACTGAGGCTCCTGGTTAACAAACAAAAACAGTTCATTTCATTTTAAAGTTCGTGGATTCCTGTAAGCGTCCTGAGGTTGTCGGGGTAAAATACGAGCATCCAAGGAGTTAAGAAAGCCGCTGATGGGGACAGTATCGATGTGGGAAAAATGGGTTATCTCAGTGGAACCACGTCTCATTCCATCCCAGCCATCACCATCATCCAGCATTTCCACAATGACCTTTGCCGGCGTGATGATGGCCGGGGTTGCAGGCTGAGTCCTTCACACGCTGCTGCTCTGATTACTGCAACATCTGTAACATAAACAGTGGAGCAGGACATCAGCACAGCAGACCTAACAGCCATGACAATGAAGTGACAGTGTCAGCTCAAGACAAGATGACAATGATGTTTCTGTCTCAGTGTGTTGATTATGCACCGTTCAGTGTGTCTCATAGAGCTAGAGGCGGTTCTGGGTAAATGGGGAATGAAGCTCCGGCGTACATCATGGCAGCTTTTTATGTCACGAAATTAAACCTTGACCTCTGATTACTTCTATGATTAATAGGAACTGCACAAAAACATTTCTGATAGCACCGTGGCGCAGGCTGGTTTGTGCTACACGTTACCCCCAGAGGTGTCTGAGGGTTTATTGGAAAATTAGTATGTATGTCGGTACACAAGTCAGCCAGGACCGGCTGGAGAATCATCACCAGTAATAATCAACCTTATTCGATAATAGCGGGATAAGAGAAAAATAGGCTTGCATACGGCTGAAGCTGGAGCTAATATGATGAGTTGGCTCTGGAGAGGTATTTTATTGAACCGCTGAATGGAAGCTTTGTAAACGCACCACAGCCATATTTAAGGTTGTGTAAAGACACCGTCCATGAAGTTTATAGTCATCAACTGTTCATGAAACTGCATTTAACAAAAAGAGCCGAGTGATTTATAATGAAAATGGTGCTGTTGTTTAACATGCACAGACGTCGGTAAAGAACAGGAGCGGGTTTCTGCTGTTGAGTAGGTCCACATCTCTCCCATGTAGCAGGCTGTTTTTGTGGCTGTTGTTGCTGTCTGTCCTAACACATTTACCTTAAGCCATCAGCACTCATTAAATGCCTGCTGGTGCAGGGAAACAAAAGGCTGCCCGGCGAGCCAATATGCGCCTCTGACACGTCAGCCAATCCCCAGACGGTCCGCAGAGCCTGGCTGCGCCACGGAATTCTCAAACATATTTTTCTAATTTATGGACGGATAATAAATCAACATTAAGGCTTGGACAACGAGTTATACATCAGAGGGAGATGGCTGCAAACTGGGCCACAATGCAGCAGAGGAGACCAGGCGCACATCTGCACTAAAGTCACACTGTGTTTGTACGTGTGTGTGTGTGTGTGTGTGTGTGTTGTGTGTCTGTGTGCATTATTATGTGTAAATATGTATGTGTCTTCACTGCCAAACTCACTTTAATTCCAACCTTTAAGTTGGTGGAGATGCAAACATTTTTAATGTCACCGCTTAGAGGTGGCGAGTGTGAATATTATGAATCGGAAATAAGACCATTAGGATTTACTACTGGAGGGATGGAGCTTTAAATGCTTCATAAAATTTAACACTATGAAATATGCACGCGTTTGCATTTTAATGTCCATGAATTGGCCTTTCACTGATGTGGTAGGTCACTGGTTCTATACTGGGCCTATAGCCCTGAGTTTAGTAGCCAGGACACAGGATCTCAGCGCCTGAAATGAATTAGTTAGTGGCTATTTACAGATACTCCTGTTATATATATTATCAGTATGAATCCAGTAGTCTGGGAATTAAAAATAGATTTTGGTTAAAATTAATTTTTAATTAATTCTGTTTATCTTATAAAGAATTTTTGTCAGACATTTTGACGTCACATTTATTTTCTGAATTTGACTCTGGTGTTAGATGTGTCATTTCTAAAGTAAATACATCATCAAAAATCAAAGACAGGAAACTGATGCACTAGTTTCTTTGCACAGGGACCTCGCTGCATGGATACAACCAGTTTGTATATGTAAAATATTCTTATGTAATTTATTTTACTAACAGAAAATGATCAAATGAAGCTTCAGCATTTGCATTTCAGTGCCACAGGTGAGTTTGCCTTCAAGACTTAAAGGCTAAAGTTTAAAAATTGCTGTTACTGTGTTAATATAATTTGAATGTTTTCTTGTGTTTTTGGACATTTTCTTCTTTACTTTTCTGTCACAGATGGTGAGTTTGTTTCTCGCCGCTCACACACTCGCTCTGTTGTTGCTCTCACTCTGTTGAGCGTTTGATGCATCATGTGGATAAACTAGAGCTCCACTCTAAAATTATTAGACCTAATCATTCATTAACCTCCATTACACTGATAGGAGGGTAAACCTAACGCCTGATTACATTCTCACTGTGTGTGTGTTCGAAGTTTGTGTGTCTGTGGGAGTGTGTGCGTGTATACACTGTGCGCACGGCGAATGTATGTGAGCGTGAAAGATGCACCCTATACATTTCTGCACACACTGCACATGTCTTTATTGTATTGATACACCGGTAAACAGCTTCCGTGTTTGTGTGTGTGTTTGCATGCATGTGCACCGGAGAAGGTTTGTCATTCATTAGAGTGGAGCACAATCAGAGCTAAACTAGCCATGGCGGCCTGACTCATTATAAGCTGAAGGTTTATTTAAAATCTCACTCTGCCTCATTCCCAATCCACTCACCGCCATATGCATACAGTAATTACACAAGTGAGGAGGAGGAGAAGGTTAGTGAGCTGCTCCTGCTGTGTGTGTGAGTGTGTGTGTGTGTGTGAGAAAAAGAGAGAGTGAGTGCACAAGCCTGTGTGTATGATTATTTTTCATTCCATGTTTCGCCTGAGTTCTGCCCCTATAACTGAGGATCTAATCAATCTGCCGGCTATTAAGTTTGTTAATTGATAATGCATACTAATTAGGCCTGGCTCCGTTACCACAGCGACGAGGAGAAGGTGATTGTAGGCAGGAGTCCAAATGGACTTTTAAAGCAGAGAGCGTGAGGTGGAAGCCATCATGCCAGCACATGTACACACACACTGACCTCACCGAGCTGTGCTGTGAAACCTCCTTATAGTTTAAACCCATTCATTCAGCATTCGTACGGATTCTTTATACATTTTATACACTGTGCATTATTCTGTTGTAGCTGTGTGCAGTTATAAAGATATTTTGTAGTATTTCATAATATACAGTATTTGTCATCAATCATCAATTGTTTCATATTACGCAAAAACGAGGTATATTGCTATTCATTATTTGTTAATACACCAGCCTCTATGTGTGACTGGAGTTTGTGTTACAGACAAATGCATCAATAAACACACAGATATGTTTTTGTATGATTTTAGACATTTCACACAGTGAAGTGTCGATGAAAAGAGTTATTTCAAATCAACTCCGAATCAAAGGTGTATCTGCTGTAGTTAATTATTTTATTAATTATGAATGAATACACTCTACTATGTTATAGTTTTATCTCTGTTTCTTTTCTCCAGCAGCTTTTTATTTAGCACATTAATTTATTAGTGAAATTGATGTTGGGTACATTTGTAGCTTTTGAATATAAATTTGAGATATTTCTATTTTATTCACTTTTACAACTTTATTACAAAAATTCAATAAATAGTAAATATTGTACTTTAAAAATAATCCATAGCATATTTAGAATTGATGTATATAAAAAAATGAGCAAAATTATCAAATGCAATAGTAAAATCCATCCCACATTTATATTTTTAGATATACTCATATATATTATTATATGTTTCATTTTTCTTTGGTAGCATTTAAAGTTGTTAAATTTACTTTTACTTGACTTTTAATATAGTGTTTTGATCTTACAAATTTGCTACTTTGAGCATCTGAAAAAGTATTAACGACTTGTTTAAGGAGCACATGTGAAATACATTTATTAACACATTCTTATAATATTTTTCTTAACAAAGTTTTGCTTCCAGTTTACTAATTTTGCACAAGTAAAATCTTAATTTACTATCAATAAAGGCACTAATGTTACTCTCTAAAAACTCCAACTAAAGGACAGTCAGTGCAAACCATCATCACCAATCGTGTTAAACCAACAGTTGTATAATCTTAAGGATAAAACACAATATAATTACAGCATGCTGCACTGTGTCCCTGCAAACACCTGAGCCTCTGTATTCATCTCCAACATTACATAACACAGACTCAAATAGCAGGAGTGTATTTAATGTTAATGTGTCCTTTGCTGCTGTTTGTCAAGCTCACTGCCTCTCCATTTCTTTGGTTATCACTTTGTGAATAAGGTGTGGACACACACACATGAACGTGCACACATGCACACAAACCATTCATCACCTGCCCAAGACCCTGAATTATTATCTCTGTGCTTCAAGGTCAAGGAGATGCAGCAGGTAAATTGAAGTCTGAGAGGTCAGCGAGGTTTGATCTCTCTGTTCCTTCGTACTCGCTCTGAGAGATAACGGCAGGAAAAGACTGGCGCTTTGCTTTTTTTTTTGTATGTCAGTTTATTATAGAGACATTTTCTCCTTTGACAGGGCTTATCTCTCCTCAAATACTTCTACCTCTGACCTGTATCTCTCTCTGCTGTCCAATAGGAAGTAGTCTCCTCACCTCTGCACATGTTGTCACACAGAACACAGCTGTCAGTGCTACTCAAACCTCACTGCAGCGCGCTGACAGTACAGCCACGTCCGTGCGAGTGTTGTCGGCGTGTGCACGCGTTCAGCAGAGACAGTAACAGTCGTCTGATTGTCTGTTTGTAATGTGCTTGGATGTTATTGTGCAGAGGAGGATATCGCCCTCATTACCTCGTGATGAAGAGCTCAGTAGATGGTCATATCACTGATTTATCCTGCCCGCTTTGTCTTTGTGACTGATGGTGTTGCACACTCAGGCCAATCCCTCATCAAACTGTTCAGTCTTTGACAGCTGGGAATTTATAAATGAACCAAACATTTTAAAGAAGATTAAATCACCTTCACAAAAGACTTTAATTGAGTCATCTGAATGTTTTGACTTCCCCATTTTTGGGACTTTCATTTAAAGTCATTTTTTAAGGTTTCATCTAAACATCTCATTGCTTTGTTATTAAAACTCAAACATGAAAATGTCGTCTCTTCACACTTCCTCACAAGTTGTATTACTTTTTACTCCTGCTGCCTCTCATCACCTTCCTTTGCTCCATGTATCTCCAAATGTGCATGTGTTGCATGCTTTGTGTGTGAGTGTCTGTGTGTGTGTGTGTGTGTGTGTGTGTGTAGTCACTGAGCACATGGCTGCATGCACGTGTTTATTTGTTTCTCTGGGAGCACCGCATGCATGCTTGTGTGTGTGCTCATGTACGCGTGTGTGTGTGTGTGTGTGTGTGTGTGTGTGTGTGTGTGTGTGTGTGTGTGTGTGTGTGTGTGTGTGTGTGTGTGTGTGTGTTCATGTGCGTGTATGGGGCAGAGCAGCCAGCTGGGTTGGAGGGGTAATAAAGAAGGAGAATCAATAGGCCATGCAGTAGAGCCAAGGTGCTGCCATTTATCACACCGCCTCCCTGACTTCCATCATTCATCATGCCCAATGAGGCAGCAAATAGGAAAATGACTATTTGTATCAAACACATCTGCACTCATCCACTGAGGTATTTTATTCCCATTAACTCAAAGAGTAGAATACGCCAGTTTCAGCTGCTGCTGCTGTTGTTGTCGCTGTGTTTGTGTGTGTGTGATTCTATTTGTTCAGGCTTGTAGTTGTAGATTCATTGGGAACACATTCATGGCTGCTGTTGTTTTTTCCCTGGAAAAAAAAAAACAAAAACAACCCAGAATGTGTGCTGTGAGCCCTCCAATCCCTGAGTTGATGTGTTTAGTCTCTATCTCCCTCTCTTTCTCTCACTTGACCATTTCCCTCCTTTAATCCACATTCTCTCTTGTTTCAAAATCTTCCTCTTTCTGAGCCCATGGAGTGATGGGGCGAATAATATCATGGCTCTAAGAACCCATTACATTAAGCTTGCCTTTCATTTTCACCTATAAATTAGCCTCGACACTGGTCTGCCCAGGGGTTGAGGTGTATATCTGTATGTGTGTATAGCTGCTAGGGCTGTGGGGTGTAGAGGGGTGGACTGTGGTCATTATGGTCTAATATCCCATGAAATGGTGAAATTATTATGCAGCCGATTTTATGAGCTGCCTGTGAATATTAAAGAAGGATATTTTGTGTGATGTGCCTCCCATAAATCACTGTGATTGTGTTTGTTTTTGTCTTGCTTTCTTCCCTCTTAATAAAACAGTAATTCAGGGTCTTCACTGACAGATAGAAAATATTTTCTCTATGAATAATATTAGGATGTGCCAATAGCAACTGTTGGCTAACAACCTCATTATGCGATTGTGTCGAGAACAACAAAAACAACAGCTGATTTTGAGATTTTTTGATAATATTTTATATAAATCTATATTTAAAAAAAAAATCAACAGCCACTATTTTAGTAATCAGTAAATCATATGTAATATGTAAACCAAAAAATACCAATTATTCCCCAATTTCACCATCTCCAAAATTATATTTCCAGCTTGGTTCTAGTTTATTTTATTGTAGTTTAAGATGATTTGGTTTTTGGACTGTTGAATGGTTTGGTTAAAGAAAACATGTGAAGATGCTCCCTTGGATTCTTAGAAATATTTTTTAAGTTGTTTGACTTTTTGTAAAACAATCAATTGATCAGTGAATTTAGGAAAAAAAGCAATAAATACATTAAAAAAATCAAACACATCTCCAAATGTTTGCACTAAAGAAAAAACGAGTTAAGGTGCTGATCAGACCTGTAGAAATATTGACATTAACACTGACAATCCTGAGCTGCTGTAGAGTTTGGAAAAGTGAGCGTAGATATAACTTATAAACACACACACACACACAGAAACACACACACACAGGCACACTTGCAAGATAAAACACAATCTTCTTTGCTGCGGCTTTGAAGGAGAGTGTAATGTACCAAGGTCACTTAACACATCTATCTCTGAGACATTCATCAGTGCTCTTAGCGTCCCTCTTTACTGCTTTCTGATATACGGCTCTCAGTGGGCTAAAGCCCTTACATGAGGAGGACACACACTCCACCAGCACTATTACCAGCCAGGTGGATCCTTCATGTAATATTGTATCTAAGACCCGGCACAAAGGTGAAGTGTCTCACTATACCTGAGGTCGGCCTCTTGATCTAATTTTGTAAATTTTCAATAACTTAAAAAACTACAAGTATTTATCAAAATGTAAACGTGTGTGAAAAGGCTATTTCCTCTATTTGTAACGCTTATTATATTTAATATTTGATATCCTAGAGGTGGACTGTGTAAGAGGCAACTAGGGTTAACATCATTACCTGCTCACAGCCTCATAATCATTACTGATTGGACAAATTTCTAAAATTACCTTCTTTATTACCAATTACATAGAACACTTAGCTTTCTCAATATCAATCAGCACACTGTGATAATGCATAATTAAGTCTCACAGACCAATCTGGATGAATTATCTAATATAAACCTAATGACAAAATCAAAGGCTTCTTAATAAAACCCATACAGCCATATTGTTTGTTAACTGATGGAAAATGAAAAAGATAACCGTGGCCCTTCTGCTAATGCTTAATAAATCAGTGATCAGGGGCATAAAGCAAATTCCATTACATTGTTTTATCGCAAATGTATATTCTCTACATGCCACTGCAGTGATATTGTGCTTTTATGGGTTGGAGCTGCATATCAATCAAAATAATTATTATAATGTTTTTCCACTGTTTTATTTACAATGCATGGATTGCTGCAACATTTCCTGCACACAGAGCTGTAGAGCTCGTGCTTTCACCCCGAGTGCGTCTGGAGCGCACATGGAGACGTGACCGTACCCTGCGCACCCCCCGCCCTGCTTCCTCTGGGAGCTGAGGCAAAGTCACCGACCGCAAGGGGATGGCTTTCAGATTCATAAAATTCATAGAATTCTTCACAAATGGATGAACACAATTTCCTCCCAATTTCCTCATTATGCAAATATGCAAAATATCAAATCTAGACCAATTAGGGACAGCCACAGCTTCAAATTTACCGGTTTAAGCCGTAATTGCAGAAACCCTCAAATAATTACGCAGCTAATTGGGAATATTTGTGACAGATACAACAAATTCTCCCCACAAATTACATTTCATCCGAGGAAACACCGCGCCCCAGTGAAACCCTATCGAGGTCTAATTTCTCTTACATAATGAAAGGAACTGAAAACTTGTTATCACATTTGAGCACTACGCAGCTTTGTAATGTGGAATGATCAAATAAATTAAACTGAAATTCATACATATTTCTCTAATCTTTTTCAAAGGCACTTTATTTGTATAGGAAATAACTCCGGGTCGTTCCAGTATGAGCCATAATAGGCAGTTAGAGCGCAGGGGGAGCCCAGGAGAGGCAGAGTGCATACAGGACGTTGGCATTTCCAGATGCGTGAGTTAAAAAAAAAAACACCCAGTAACCTTCAAAACTTCAGTTTCACGGGCTGGAAGATTTACTGGAGTTTTGTGCGTCCACAAAGCTCCGCTGTGTCTCTCTGGGATGTATCACCTCCTCGCAGGTGACCCTCTCCAAGGTCATCAGGCCATCTTGTGGACGACCCCCCCTACACTCACATACACTCTCACGCACGTCAATACACACGCACGCACACGGTCCATAAACGGCTGCAGCTGAAATGGAGCTGGTCTATGTAAACAGGCAGTGCGCCGTCGGAGCGGAACTGCGCCTATTTGTCAGAAAGCCTCATAAATACGATCGCTCCTGATATCTTCATTTCTCTATCCCACCGGACATTTTTTAAATGGGGGGAGCACAGATACAGATAGGAGACTGTTTGTTTGTTTTTTAAATGATTTAGTCCAAAAATAATAAAATATACGTCAAACCGTATTTTAAATTCCCAACAGCCTGTAGGTTGGGTAATATTAATTACAGTGAAAATAATAACCTTTGAAATTGTCTGGAAAAGCAGTTCATTTTCTATTTAATTACCAAAATGTCACTAATTAAATTGACAGTGTGTGGTTTAACCTGTAACCTCATTTTTTCCACACATTTTCACAATTTAATGTCAAACTAGTCGCTTCATTTTGCAAATGATTACAGTAAAAAAAGCACTAAGGAGAAGCAGCATCATTTATAACAGCAGCAAGGTTCATCAGTCATATCTCTTAAATTTACAGGAGCCACTTTGTGTAAATGTAATCACTTTGTCAGCCACTGATTCCAGGTGCCTCCTAACCTTTAAAAAGTGCCATGATTTCTCTCCAGTTTGTGCCATCAATCATTTTGTTAGAGAAGTTGTCACTTTTGCGGACTGGTGGATATCTCATTTTGTTGGGGGGAAATCCCTCTTCAGTTATGTGATGATAAAAACTACCTGATATCAAGGATATACGTTTACACATATGCTGTGTTTTTATAGCCTATAAAAGAGGGGGAAAAGAAAACAAGAATGTGTGTGTGTGTGGGTGAGTGTGTGTATTGTTCATATATATATGTACTGCGGGTTATATAAATCCACGCAGGTGTGATTGATGAAAGGACGAAGTGTTGGCACCGGGGATAGGAAGTGGACCCTGGCGGGGAAGACTGAGGTGAGGTGTTTCTGTCACATGGAAACCAAATTCATCCCTCCCCTCCCCGCACAATCCCACAGCACCGCAGTCTATTTCAGTCTGTTTGTATGAGTAATCAGTTGACCTCTCCCTCCTTCTCTCTCCCTCCCTCCCTCCCTCCCTCCCTCTCTCACTCACACACACCTCAGTCAGGCCCGTTTATGCTGTGATTTTCTGGACACGACCGTCACTGACACCGGATAGATGAGGCTAATCTCAGCCGCAGGCAGACTGTCAGACAGCTTTGCTGAGGCTCCGGGTGGAAAATGGCGCTCGGCTGCCCCGAGCTGTTTTTGTTTTTGCTCCCTTATACGTCTGTCAGCCATGCAGTGACCAGAAAAATAGAAACACCTGTAAGATGGTTTACACTGAAGCACAAGACAAACTCACTCACATTTGGCATTTTCCCTTTAGATCAACACAGTGTCAACAACAATTTAAAAAAAAGTTATTCCACGAATGATGCAGATTGTTTTACAGGTTGTTTGTATTTTTCTGACCTCTCACGCAATAAGTGTGTGCCTGCGACAACCGGAGCACGTGCGTGTATATATAGGCTATATATGTGTGTGGGAAAGACAGGCTGTGTCATGTGAGGTGCGGACCTTTTGTGCACGGTTATATGCGTGTGTGGATGTGGGAGTGTGTGTGCGTCATCTCTAATGCCCTGTTAATTGCCTGACAGTGTTCCTACACACACCTCTACTAATGTTCCGCTTGCTATTCAGTCTGCGGCCTGCCTTCCTTCTGCCTCCCCTCTTCCCTCTCCCTTCGGTACTGGTTGTTCCGTTACAATAGCAGCCTCATCCACTAATTAGCTTACCTCACCAGAATTGTGATCAGGTTCTGGTTGTAGCATGTAACAGGAATAATTGCTGGAATGCAAAAAGATTGTTGTTATCACCAGCGGCTCACAGTTGCAGTCATATGGCATCGTTACCTGCGCGAGCAACTTCAGGACCTTGGACAGCGCCTGGCTGCTCGGTCCAAGTGGTGCTGAAGGAAAGCGAAGAAAGTCCCTCACACACCTTCTACAAAAGCCCCAAGCCTTCTAGTTTTCTTTAATCACGACAATTAGACCCAATATTTTCCCCCGGACCCTGACAGACGTCTCTTGTAAGTCTCTTTTCTCTCCGAGCGTGCCGCCACTCTCATTACACACGCTGATTAAAGCATAGATTAGCCAGCAGTGGCCCTGCGCACTCCTCACCAGCAGCTCGCTCAATATCAATTAGAGGCTGCGCCAAAAGCAGCATGTCCACCGGTGGCCCTCCGTCTTCCTGCTTCCAGCCTCCTCACAACGCTGGCAATCCACTGCTTTAAAAAAAAGTAACCTATAAAAAAAAAAATGAAAAAAATAGAGCACAGTCGAGGCTTAGGGTTGAAGGGAGAAATGAGAAAGGACAGTCAAGGCAGTATTCAGCTACTGCAAAGAGGCCAAATTCAAACTTGGGCAGATGTGAGTGACATTTCTTACCATGCTCCTCAGAGGCTCAAATCAAAAGGCAAAATAAGGGAAAAGCCAGTTGGTCCTATTAGTCAGAGCAGTGTAGCCTACCTCTGCGGAGTTCATTGTGGAAATAATGATCAGTGTGTGGATACGGAATAAAAAAAAAAAAAGTCTTTGAACGCAGCATCAGTAGGTCGTTCCGGCTTGGAGAGAATTAATTCACATTTCTCCTCTTCTCTGACCCCCTTACCTCTGTAGAAATGAGGCTAATAGTCGCTGATTTCATTTATTGACTACGTTAGTGGAGATATTTCTGCCTAACCTAATCTTATACACTGATCTACCTATATATATTTTTAAAGGCGTGAAATAAGTTGTGTTTAACAGGCCCACTCAGTTCAATTAGGCCTAAATGACATTAGCATAATGGTCGTTTCCTTATTTTTGCAGCACTGAATTTAAATGTTTCTAGTAAACTGTTGAATTTTCTTTGTTTTTAATAAATCACACACTTTGCTGATAATTTATCATTGATTACATTTGTTTTGTTGTAGAATAGTGTGCATTTAAAAACAACAACCTCCTCTTTGCATTTTAATTCATAAATAAAAGTATTTCAACTCATGCCATTTCGTGTCACTTACAGCTTTTATGAGTGAAATACCAGAGGGTCAGTGTGCAGTGTTCAAATATAATTAAGTGTCATGCAACAGCAGAAGCATTGATTGGCTTTTCATATAGAAAACCTCCGACGTCCCCAACCTATTTATCCACAATAAGCATGTGGTAAATACAGTGCTGCTCCCCTTGCACAGCCCACGGTGTCCACTAACAGACAGCCTGTCCAATTAAAAGTGGCCATCGATTATAGATAGCTACCTGCTGGCATATGAGGGAGACAATGTTGGATGCTATGCCACTGCCAATACAGGCTACAGTTAGCCATGCACTAACCAGAGCTGACACCAGCATATTAGATCTGGACTGGGTTAATTCACCTGCAGTTGGCCCCTGTGTTGGCTCCATAGCGCGGCGGTTTACCTGCCCAGTCTAAATGCTGATCATTAAGTTGCTTCCAGCAGCCATGATTGGTGCAGAGGGGCTCATATCATTGATTAAAAAGGAAGGCTGATATCGCAGTTATTTCAGCCTCCTTCCTTTCTCCCAGCGGTCAGGCCGGAGAGGGCAAATGTAAGACACATTTAAGATCACATCAGCTCTGTTCACTGAACAACGGAGCAACATTTCATGCTACCATTTGTACACGGTTTAGATTTAATGACATTTTGCCATTTTAGTTTATTTTTTAATACGATTTTCAGACCATGCAATCGTGTCAGTCACATTTAGGAGAAATTTATAAATTTAAAAAAAAAAACTAAAATAGGATTTTTAGTTAATAGCGTCAGGCTGTGGGGAAATGACAACACTAATTTGTATGTCTGTGTGGAAATAGGCCCGTAGCTCATAGTTATCCCTTGTTATTGTGTGTGAAAGCCTCTGAACCTAATTCCATTTTTCCCTCTCCTATTTTCCAGCAAGCTGCTTTTCCATTAACTTTGGGAAAACACGGTGGCAGGTCCATTTAAAAAGCCCGTGCCCCACCCTTCCCATAAGCGTCTCAGCTCCGGAAAATAAGAAATTAAGAGCAGGGCCCATTTCATCATCAGCCCCCTGTCTAGCCCAAACACAGACACGGCATCCTCCAGCAGAGACTCCCGGAGGGCGGGACAGGGGAGCTTTACCTTAGCATATGTTAACTATTACAAGATGTCTTGATGGAACACAATGAAATGACTGGTAATTGACATAAAATATGACAAAGTGTTTGAGTCTTTCTGAGGAAAGCGTCGCGTATTACGGCGTATCAGCTCCGTAATGTGACTGATTAATGAAAGATCGGCCTCGCACTCACTCAGCTGATTCTGTGAAAAATGAGTTTTGTGTTGTCATTCCGACAAGCCGGCAACCACGGCCGGAAAAGACTATTAGCCGGAATCATTATCAATAGCCATATTTTCAAACTCTATTATGGCAATCAGGCTAGAATTTATTCAATAGATTTAGTTCATTTGGTTGTAATTGATAAATAATCAAAATTTATCAATGTACTTGCACACATTTCACTAACAATCAGGGAAAACTGCCCCATTTACCAGCTGACTTGGTCCAAATTAGAGCTAAATTGATGATCAATTAATCTTGGGAGGGGTAGTGCGCCGTGTTTAGCAGAGAAGCAGCAGAAATGTGGCGGAGTGGATGGAGAGGAGGGAGGCGAGAGAGAGGGAGGAGACGAGGAGAGGATGATAAAGAGAATGGATGGATGGGAAAGTGTGGGATTTGTGAAGTGAGAGACGAGCTGAACTGGCTGGGTGAGTAACGCACTGAAAACACAAGGAAGCTGCGAAGTGATATGGGCGGCGACAACAGAAATACAACAGTGTGTGTGTGTGTGTGTGTGTGTGATTCTCTCGTTTTATTTTATAGGTTTTACTGCATTGCTTTCACATGGTTTCTATCCACCTGAGCTCCTTTTTTGGATCTGTGTTGATGCGCACGTGTGATGTACCCCGTGTGTGTGTGTGTGCCTGTATATGTCCTCAGAGTGAGTGAGTCACACACTTGAAGTATCAGGTAGATCAAGTTGGGCAAGTCAGACTGAGCAAGGTCAAAGAGACTGATCCCATTTATTCTTTAATTTGCTGAGGCATTAAATTGCATGATGTGGCTTTGCTGCAGTTTCATAATTACCAGCACATGTTTCTAATTTCAAGCTACTCAGAGACACTACTGACCCAAGTCCTCCCCTTTATCTGGTATCTTAGGAGCACAATCATGTGTAGGCGGTATGTACATGTACTGTATATATGTCTATAATCACACATATTTACAACTGTTACTCTATAAACCATGTGATGTTTTGCTTCATTATCATCTCCACTCTCACAGACTCTGCTTTTGTTGTGCAAATAAAATACTTCATCACACTTGAAGACATGACATCAGATGAGTGTTTCACCTCACTCTGACAATTCTGTGGTTAAAATTAGTGCTGTTGTTTCCAGGCAGCAGTGTAGGAAAAAGGGGTCTCGTTCAATGTGTCTAAGCCTCGCTGGCACCTGTAATGTAAGGCACTCATTACCTTCAATGATGCATTACAGCTTCCTAATGATGGAGCCACAGTAATAGACCTAACTAATGACCGGACTTAAGAAAGAACATATTCTAATAGCTGGAGCAGAACTGGAGGGAAAGTCAAGGTGTCAGCGGAGAGGAGGGATTAGATCTGTGGACAGCTGGAGGAGCCTAAATGACTGAGGTCAGACTGTAAATACAACAGTTCACAGGTGCTGCTAAATAGTCTCATCTTGTTAGGTAAATATTGTCTTTCTGTTTTTAGGTGTGAGTGCTGGGATTAATTGAATATTATTATCAATGCATAGAAATGAAATTAGCCCAGAAGAAGCACATGGTGTTTTTACACTAACAGTAGTAAGACCTAATGAAAACACACAGGGCTCATGATATTGTGGAATCAAGCTTTTATCAGGACCGTATTGCAAAACCTCAGTAGATACTCTCAGCCAATAAGCTGTCAAAACAGATTTCAGAGAAGATTTGTTTTGCTGTTGGCCTTAAAACACCGCATCTCCAAAAATGTCCAGTTCTCAGGAAGAGGGGAAAATAGCTTTGATTTCAAATTTATCACAATTCGTTTAAAAGCTCTTTTTTTTTCCAGGGATTTTCAGCATTTCTTTAATTTTAGGGAGTGCAGAAATGTCAGTCTGGAAATCCTTTAAATTACACTACAATTGGGAAATTACCAAAGCAAAATTGGGGTTTTGACATTATATATCAGAATAGATCCAGCTCCTTTTGAGTCTCAGTGGACAGTATATGTTAACTTAATACATGCACCTGTAAATATCCTGATTGTATATTGTACTGTGCAGATTTTGCCACCGTGACAGTATTTGCTTGGAGACTCTCAGAGACTGTGTGATGTTTAGATCTTTCACCTTTAAGTCATTTAGGTGAATAATGAGAGAATAATCACATAATTTTAGCAGCATAGTTATTATTAATGGTGTCTGTATGAAGAATAAAATAATTAAATCAGCACAACATCACAAATATAGGAGTTTTATTCTGCATTCACCAGCAGATGGACAGTAATACTGCAAACAGTGTGTGAGTTGTTCAATGAACTGAAGGATTTAAACACTAACCTGGACCTGCATTATTATTATTTTTTTCATCTTTGAGGCTGACTGAGATGGCTTAACAGCAAAATAAAAATAAAAAACCCCCCTCCTGATATTGCATTAAACCCCACGGATACCCACGTGTCACAGAAGTCAAACCAGTATAAAGTGAATAACATGAATTTCTTTGGCTGTATTGAACCGATATCGTTTCCACTTGTATGTTTGATTTAAATTGCTGTGAGGGGTTAAAGGTCGTTCACACTGGCTGTTTGTCATAGCCACAGATGAGCAGAGCATCCTGAGCGTGGGGTCAGATATTAACAACACAAGGTAATGGGACTTTTTTTTAAATTTATTTTTATTTTTTATATTTTTTAAAGCTGTTGAGACTTTGAAAACCATTTGTGGTAATGGCACCTATTGTGGCTTTCATAGCTATTTTAATTTCCTAATTTTAACCTCCCAACCACACACACACATACACGCACACACACACACACACACTTAAAGTTTTAATTAGCTGCCTTGGCTACGAGCAAACA
>OOFC01032607.1:1479-12896 GCA_900323345.1 Pseudochromis fuscus | reverse complement strand
TCTTCTTCTTCTTCTTCATTCTTCTTCTTCTTCATTCTTCTTCATTCTTCTTCTTCCTATTCGTCCTCTTCCTCCTCTTCTTCTTCTTCTTTTTCTTCTTCCTCCTCCTCCTCCTCCTCCTCCTCCTCCTCTTCCTTTAACAGTGAATAAAATTGACTCGCTCGTGGTGTGGCAAGCAAAAGGTGCGGAAGCCGGTAGCATCACCTACGCGGAGGCGTGCTGATCACACCTTTGCTTAATGAGCTCCTTAGAAGGTTTAAATCATCTCCCCCTGATTCTGGTGCACCTATACCCATCTCCTCACCACCACCACCATCCCTCCTCCTCCTCCTCCTCGGGAGCTTGTCAGGTGGAGACTCACTCATTTGCGGCTCCGGCTGTCATCCAGGAGGGAGGTGGTGAAGCAGACTGGGGGAGGTGGTGGGGAAGGAGATGCAGGAAAGTTTAAAGAAGAGGAGGGAGACATCGTTTATGAACCAGACTCCATGGAAATAAATCAAGAAAGCAGGGAGTGTTTCTTTGCTAATTCCTGTCCAAGTCTGTGTGCATGAAATTCATCTTGCAGCTGCAGCGCGGAGGTGAAGCCGATGCAGACGTGCAATACCATCTATGACCACTAGGTGCCCACTCCTGACAGCTCTGCTCTCCAGTGAATCACAGGTGGTTCGGAGGCTCCAAACTCCAGTCTCATCCACATTGGACAGCATCCTTAGGTTCAATGCTTAGACCCGCCTCCTCACTCCTCCCTTCATGTCCAAATATGGTCACTTCTGGCTCCAAACCATGGCAACGCTCCAATAACAAACCCCCTGCTTCTTCACATCCCAGATTATTTTACACTATTATTAAATTCTATAATAATCTCCTCCACAGCATCATCTTCCTTCCTAAACAAAAGACAACTGAAAATACTCACCACCAACTTGACCTCGCTCACATGGTCAAGATCACGGCGGTGGTGACGCATCTCTGCTGCGAGTTATCAGTCAATAAAAAGTCACTATAAGCACTTTAACTCACAGCCGATGCTGCTGTGAGGTCACATGGGGCTGTGGAGGTTTTAATGCTGCATTTCATTTTTATTCCAACTTGTTCAAACATGCATTTCACCACACTGGTTGTGTATTTGTAAACTGAAGTCGGCTGAAGCCATTATGGGGCAGAATTACCTACAACCACAAACACATTACCAAAATACATTCAGCTGTAAGACGCCATTCACAGCCTGTCAATAATTAATCCAGGAGTACCTGCTTCCCAACATGTGTAATCTTCTTAGGATTATATTGGGGGGAAAAATGCTGTCGCGGCTATGACAGGTGTTCCTGCATTAGCATCCATTAAAAACAGATTATATGGCAGTTGCTCTCATTTTGGCGGCTGACATGGAAGGAGATGTTGTTTGTTGGCGGCGCAGCAGTTGCACAACACATATGCGCGCCGTCGGAGAGGGCTGCACGGCGGCAAACCGCCTCTGTAATCACGGACGGCTATTATCTAGATGTCTTTTTTAAAAACCTGTATTTATCCGGGGAAAGGTTTGCTGAGCCCGCACATCCCTCTGCAGCGTGTCCTGCTTTGCACTCAGACCATTAGCACTAAACGGATATTTGTTATTTTGTTACCAGGTGGAGAAAAAAAAAGTAGTTACAGTAAAACTCCATCAGATACAATCTTGGTAATTTCCTCCGAGCTGCCCCGGCTACAATTACTGATTTCCTAAAGTTGCCTTGAGACAACACACTCATTATAATATTGATTTCAGTTAAATGTGTGTATAAATTAACATGGAGGGAACCAGGAGGGGAAATATTGTTGGAACTGATGCAGTTTACACTCAAACTCCAATTATGGATCATTCAGGGGACGAACATCATGTAAATCCTCCAATAGTGGGAAACTGCACCAGGTATCCAGCCTCTAATTAAGGCCAGATACATTAGAGGCAGGTCTTCTTTCTCTGAGTCTCTCAGTTTGTCTAATTACCATAAATCCTCAAATAGTGGTCAGAGTCTTTATTTACTTACACATTGTAAGCTATCCAGCCTCTAATTGAGGCCAGATGTATTAGAGGCAGGTCTTCTTTCTCTGAGTCTCTCAGTTTGTCTAATTACCATAAATACTCAAATAGTGGTGAGAGCCTTTATTTACTTACACATCCAATGGTATCCAGCCTCTAATTAAGGCCAGATACATTAGAGGCAGGTCTTCTTTCTCTGAGTCTCTCAGTTTGTCTAATTACCATAAATACTTAAATAGTGGTCAGAGCCTTTATTTACTTAAACATCAGAAGCTATCCAGCCTCTAATTGAGGACAGATGTATTAGAGGCAGGTCCTTCTTTTCTAATTTTCCGACCATAAATAATCAAATAATAGACAGTGTCTTTATTTTTAAAAATTGCAAAGGTAACAGGACTCTAATTGAGGCTGACTTATATTAGAGGCATTATTTTTTATTTCCTGTTTGATAAGTTTAATTTTGACATTTAAATTCTTCTTTCAAATCTTTTATCATTTACAATTAAAAGCAAACTACTAGCATTTCATCACAGGGCTTTTATTGTGAAATATTTGCAAGACCACTACATTAATTAATTTCCCCCACCATGGATTTTAGTTGTAAATTATTAACTCAAGAGATTATTAGAGGAAGTACGGTAAATTATCTGAGCTGTGAATGTGAAATGCCTCATCACCAATCACCACTTTGGATTTCTGCAGTTTCTGAGTACATTGGATGTATTTCCTGATATTTTCCACCACGTCCATTCATTATGTGACTGTTAAGAGTGCATGGAAAGTGTAAGCATGGTTTAAAAGTCAAACCAGTGAGCGTCTGAACGTAGCTGCCTACAGAGGACTAAACCACATGAATCCTGATCAGCCCTCTACCCCCCACCTCTTCCTCCAGCTGCAGTAATGGCTGGCAGGTCACACATGCACACTGGGAAAAAAAAAAGGAAGTGCTAACGTTCAGTCACAGATGCGAGCCTACATAATGAGGCCCAGTAAGAAGACGCCATAATATCCTTGCTAATAAGGTATAATCGTCTCATTGTAATCAAGTTATGTGCAATTTATGAGGGGTAGGGAATGGGCCTTTTGACTCGTGATGCTTTTTTCCTCTTTCCTTTCCGGATGCTGGTCTGCAGGGATGAGAGGGGCATTGTTCAGGGGTGGATATATACCACACATGTATGTTGCTCTTCAACTGGGAGGAACCGAGCTCTGGGAAAGAAGCTGCAATGAGTAAAAACTAACTAAGGCAACTAATTATCATGTGCATGCATCAAAAAATCCAAAGTAAAAGAAAATTATTAAAACAGGAAGTGGTCAGAGAGCACACACCTCCACCAAGGCATAATCCAGCTGCACTCAGGCTATAGACTGGACACTGTTGCCCTCTTGTGGTGACATAGCAACAAAAAAATAATAAATAAATGTTTTAATTTGTTTAATTTATCCTCAGATCTCTCTACGATATTTGAATTTCCAAGAGTTTTCCAGGAAACTAAAACATTTCTAATGCGTGTGAAGGTAAAATCAAGAATAAATCCAAAGTAAGAAGTTACAAATAACAACATCAATAAATGACTTGTGCACCATCAAAATACAGGAGCTCCTCATGTAACAAGAGGATTATGAGTATTTCTCAGCCTGTTATTCTACCGAGAAACATTTTTCCATCTCTTCTCTGCTGACTTTCTGCAGCTGATTTAACCGTGAGCTGCAGCATTAAACAGTTTGTCTTCAGGCCAGTACGTTTCTGCTGGGCTGTTTGTTCATGCTCACATTCATGGAGGAGAAAATAAAAGTAGCCTGTGCCACCTTGTAAGACCCACAGCGGCGTAAAGCAGCTCACCTTATTGCACCGAATGTGTTTTCCATGTATGCAGCTCTGCCCGCACCACGGTAATTGCATTCCTGAGCCAAACACCCACCCATCGGTGATTTGACACCGTCTGTTTGATGCACCGTGTGTGTATGTGTGTGTGTAGATATGCACATGTATGTGTGTGTTTGCGGTGCCTGGAACATATTACTGTCGGTAAGCCGAACCTGCCCGCGATTGTACTAATAAAGGTCGTATTCCTCCGACGGTAGACAGCACCAATTACGTAAAACGACTGGAACGCGAAAGGGTCGTCTTCCACAGCCTCACTGACACCCGCTTTGAACATCCCCCGACTTCAAAAGGTATTCGCAGAGTGATTACCGGGTAACAGACAGAAAAAAAGGAGGGGAAAAGAGAAAATGTATCCTTCAAATCACCTATATCCAAACACTGACATGTTGATGCCTTTGAAACTTGTGCTGTGGCCTGAACACCACCAGATAAACACACAACAATAACAAAGTGGGCCCATTATGGAGGTCGATAAAAGGCCGTGGTGTTAAAACTCAGATGTTCTGCGGTACACAAGGTGGACCTCAGAAAATTGCCGATATTCAAATTGACACGTCGTACATGTGTAAATTGGGAGCTGCTGTACAGCTTCCACTGATGGAGGAGCTGTGAATTACGAGAGTCGTGCACAAAGATGGAGTTGGCAGCCTGGTGTAGTCTGAGTGGGTGAGCGGCGTGCTGAGACAGCCCATCAATCAGCCCTTCGAACACCTTTCCCCCCCACTTCCTGTAAGTGCTCTGCGATCCACAGCGGCCGCCAGGAGTCCGCAGGAAGCCACAGGGTGAGGATTCAGCAAACCTATTTTTTCCTTTTAATTTGAGCAATTGCTGCAAGTATTGATTGAGCGAAAGCACAATGCAGTTACAGGAGAGGTGGAGAGAGGAGCGCCGGGGAGGGAGGGCCCGGGCGCCGTTAATGTAGCTCCAACAGGGGAATCAAACGCTCCCTCTTGTTTTAAGCGCTCCTCCACCCCGGCTGCACAAGGCAACGGTGCCGAGCGGGTCGATAGCGCTGATTAAACGGCACATATCCCGGTCATCAATATTATACACACTCTATTTGCGGGACACCAATGTTCAAGTCGCACTGCTGGTGAAGTAGATAAATACAGCAGAAATATGGAGTGGACAGTGCAGACGAACAAGAGCCGCCGTCTCCCCATCGTCCAGTCTCATGGTTTAATAAAACCGCCGTCTTTTACTTATTACTGCTGATCGTCACTCAGCGCTCAACCAGGCAGAGGGAATAAACTGCAGCGGATAAGGAACTGGATCACCTGAGGTACACAAAGAACTGCAAACAATATTCCTGCAGAAATACTTGTATTTGAAGGTTCAAAAGAAGATCAAAGGATGGGCCTTTCACACAGGCCGGTTAGCTCAGCTGGTCAGAGCGTGGTGCTAATAACGCCAAGGTCATGGGTTCAATCCCCATACTGGCCAATTTACAGTAAGAGATGTCAATAATTCAAAATCTTATGTTCATGTTAAAAATAGATCAAGGTGTTTGACTTTGGATCAAACGTTTGTGGTAGATGTATTTGAAGAAAGGCTGCATACTGTGAGGTGACTACAGCTAAATTTGCTCCAGGTAAACTTACAAATTAAAAACAAACTTCATTTGGTTTCAAATGAATTCATACAGCCACTGCTGGTTGTTTCACTCGTGCCCATTTTCAGCAGCAGCTCGGGTTAATTCTGGAACAAATTTGGTCAGAAAACTCCTTAAACACAGGCCGGTTAGCTCAGATGGACAGAGCGTGGTGCTAATAACGCCAAGGTCATGGGTTCAAGCCCCATACTGGCCAGAGTTTTAGGGAAAGACTTGGAAAAAAACAATCTTCATTCAACTGTTAAAAAAAAGAGAAAACATGATGATTGAGACCACCTGACTTGAAAGGACAAGATGTCTGACCTTGAATTTGGATGTTGAGGGTTCAAGTCCCTTTATGCTGCACCTTTTAGGATAATCAATGTCAAGTTTGTGAATTTTCAGCACCAGAGCTTGTTTAATTCTGGAACAAATTTGATCTAAAAATAGATCACAAGCAGGCCGGTTAGCTCAGATGGTTAGAGCGTGGTGCTAATAACGCCAAGGTCATGGGTTCAAGCCCCATACTGGCCAGAATCATTTTGGATATTGAGGGCTCAAGTCCCTTCCTGCTGCACCGTTTAGGACTATCATTGCCAAGTTTGTGCATTTTCTGCACCTGATCTGGTTTAAGGACAGGCCGGTTAGCTCAGATGGTTAGAGCGTGGTGCTAATAACGCCAAGGTCATGGGTTCAACCCCCATACTGGCCAGATTATCACTAAGAAACACACTTAACAGGTACATCAAACCTTTCCTGCCAAATGACTTTTAAGTTTTTCATTTACTTGGCTGCATAAAAGAAATCGTCTATTTACATTTAGTTCAAGAAACTTGAGGCTTACTGCAAAAATGAACACCTGTCGGACAAACTGTGATAACTTGAAAAAGATCTCAGTCAGGTGTAAATGCAAAACACAGCTTCAGCATCAATGAGTCAGTCAAACAGGTGGGAAAACACTGAACTGTGCTCTGCATGCTGCCTCAAGCAGGACCGAGAAAAGCTACTGAGAGACTGTTTCTACTGCAAAACAAGTGTTTACATTCCCCATCAAACATTAAAATATGAGCTCCACAACAGTGAGAAAACACCAAACACCTTGACTGACAATACACATCCCATGCAGCAGTATAGAGAGTCCTTTTCAGAGCATTTACAGTTCAGCAAGCATATTTCAAATATCAGATTAATTCATGAGTGTGTGTCTGTGACAGCAAAAGATGAATCTGCAGTTGCAGAAGGCACTGCTGCACTTCACCGAGTGCAAACACAAACCTATCCTCCGCCACACACTCGCACACACACGTACACAAACACATACGAGTGTTGGACAGTCGATAGCACTACCGCATGATAATCGATTGCCATTTGTAACAGCAGGGTAGGCAGAGGGGTCCGATCAGTGCAAATTATTGTCACCGCATGCTGTCGTGCTGTGCAGTCAGCCGGCCGGCATAGCGGAGCAAGATAAATGACAAAAGAGTCGCGGGAGCAAGATAGCAGTTAGTCATACCTGGTAGTGCAGGGGACTCGACAGGGGGGCGCACATCAATACGACAAGGGAGGCCGGAGAGGAGGGAGGCAGGGAGGCAGGGGAGGGGGGAGGATGAAGAGGAGAAGCAGGAACAAATTAAAATACAGTAAACAGCAGACCTCCTGACATCCAGAGCATCTCCCATTTCTTCTTTTCCTGCCTCATCACAAAGACACATGGGCAGCAGATTCATACACAGGAAGTGCATGTGTTACACCTGTTCGTGTGGGGATGACACTCATTAATTCCTCTGATTTTCAGCCCGTCCTGAATCCTGTATTTGTGCAGTATCCAGAGAGCCAGAGACAATCAAAGCCTGAGTAAAGTGCAACAATTGCTGTGCGGTGCAGCGATGAAGACACCTCTCAAGAAGTCAGCGGTGTTGCATCAAGCGGCCCCATTGATTTCAAAACGGGGAAATGGAAAGCTCTCATTGATTGGAGATGCTCGGGGTCTTATTAAACAACTGTGACTGTCCCTAAAGCAAACGTCGGGGACAACTTACCTAACATCTGACTAGACTCCATTGATTTTTTTTTCCCTTCCTCTTTCTACAGTAGGTTGTGTTTGCATGTCCCCCGCACCGCTCGCTGATGCCTGGGCGGCATCGGAGCAGAGCGGCGTCCACACAGCCGCTGTAATTTGTGATAGCCGATCAGACGTTGTTCCGGGTCAATACGGGATCCAGTGTGCAAGCCGGCTAATAGGAATAAACATTTCACCTTTGTCTAAACAATCGAGTCGCGCCAATTCCCCGTAGCTCTGCAGGGTCAATGGGTGATGCAGCCGGGTAACAGGGCGCCTCTTTTAAATGGCTCCTCCACAGAAAAGACCGTTACACGTCAATATGGAGTCATTTTTACTGGGGAGGGGGGGGCGGAGTCAGGCGAGGTAACTCAGGTGCTGCTTTAATTGTTGCTTGAATATGAGCTCCAGAAATCGATGAAGGATTTTACAGTTGTGCTGAAAAACACTGAAATCTGTCAAGACAAATTTTACAAGAATTCATATTTAAAGGAGTTGCAGCTTTATTTAATCAACTTTCAAGCAAAGCATTATTTACCTTGAATTAACCTCCAACTGAACACTCTCCATGTGGCATTAATACCAGGTACCCTGCTCTCAGAGACCAGCTGCATTTCCAGTCATTATCGTGTATTTGTTGTTACTTTAAACCAATTAGCGCCTCGTTTTCTGCAGGAAAACACATGTTGCTAATGACCTTAACATTGTTTGTTTAACCCCTCGTTAATCTGCCTTTTTTCTGCAGAAATACAGTTTAGAACAAATTTCTATTAAAACTGATTTGCAAACAGGCCGGTTAGCTCAGATGGTTAGAGCGTGGTGCTAATAACGCCAAGGTCATGGGTTCGAGCCCCATACTGGCCACACACCCTGAACAATGCAAAGATCGTACTTCCTGTGTCGCCACTCACTGGGTGTGTCATGAGATCAGTTTCAGCTCGTGTGTGTGTGCAGAGTCCAGATTTTAAGGTTTTCTTTGATGATCCCAGAACTTTTCCTGGTGTGCGAGCGTCGCAGGGAGAACGAGCTGGAAACTAAAGAAGAAAAAAGGAGCCGGGCTCTACTGAGGGAGCACATTTCATGTGAGGGCCAAAGAGTCAGCGGAGAGTGAAATGACTGTTTGACTCTATTCCATCCTTCCCCTCTTAAGTCACACAAAGCGCAGCGACTCCCAGCCAACTGTGAGGTATTGTATAATCGCCATGTAGCTCTTAAGAGGCCAGGGGAGGAAATCGTTGTGGAAGGAAGTGCAGAGAGTTAGTGTACGTTCAGGGGCACAGTGGGAGTCAAATTGAGTAGAGGGTGGACTGGAGAGCTGTCAGTTAACCAGCACTGTGCTGTTCAACAGCTCCACTCAGTCTTTACCAGGCAGTGCGAGCAAACCAGTGGATTACTGGGAGCTTTAGAAACAGATAGAAAATAACACAAGCCGCAAAATGTCGTCAATTTGTCTGCAGGAAATGTTCTTCGTCTCATGTTTGAAACAATGCATGTGCAGGAGTAAATACAAGGAGAATGGAAACTCATTGTGAGGAAGACCTTGCTGTGCATTATTTAAAATCCTGTGCTAAACACTCCAGACAGAAGTTGAAGAATCTCCTTAATGATGCTTTCAAACCACCTCAGCTCATGTTCAAGACTCCAACCTGCCTCCCAGCTCTGGATGCAGAGGATTTTTTAACAGATGATGAGTTGTTAGAGGCTGAAATAGATTTGCAGATTGACAGCTGATGATTCATCTTCATCCAATATATAAAATTCAGACTATTTTCAGTCTGTGTGAGTCACAGATTTTGTCATTTTAGAAACACTCAGACTAAATAAACTCAGATGAAGCATTGAGCTGTGTGGTGGAGCTCAGGAGGTGTCGGGTGCAGGGTGAAGTTTGCAGCAGGAGGTCGGGAGACGTCATCACCTGCAGGAAGTTTCTGTGTTTTCATTCTTCCACCTGCATCAAACAAACGCCGTGGACGATGACTCCTCCCACCTGCATCAAACAAACGCCGTGGACGATGACTCCTCCCACTGCATCAAACAAACGCCATTGACGACGACTCCTCCCACTGCATCAAACAAACGCCGTGGACGATGACTCCTCCCACTGCATCAAACAAACGCCATTGACGACGACTCCTCCCACTGCATCAAACAAACGCCGTGGACGACGACTCCTCCCACTGCATCAAACAAACGCCGTGGACGATGACTCCTCCCACCTGCATCAAACAAACGCCGTGGACGATGACTCCTCCCACCTGCATCAAAACAAACGCCGTGGACGATGTCTCCTCCCACTGCATCAAACAAACGCCATTGACAACGACTCCTCCCACCTGCCTCAGACCTGGCATCAGATCATCCTGTGGTGGACATGACTCCCTCCATGTATGAACTCCTGATTCTTAATGACCCGTCTGGTCAGCGGCGCCCTCGGGGCGATCAAAGGTCATCCCAAAGGCTGTGTTTGATGTCCAGCTCATGGCCCGTTAAGGTCTCCGCTCAAAGGGCAAGGCGAGCGGCATGAATACGTTTTATGAGCCAACGAGTGACAAATACGTTTTAATCTCTGTTTTCACAGGAGCGAGCGGCGCCCGCGACGACGCATCGCCAATTAGCGGATGAAAATTCATCAGCGGGGGCCGCTGAGCAGGACACTCGCTGGCCCTCCCGCCGCCGCCGCTCGGCGATGGGTAGTGACCAGAAAGTCCACGTTTGCTGCCATGGCAACGGCAGTCCCTTATAAAGTGCATGAGTGGATTAAGGCGACTGTCCACTATAGCTCATTAGGCTCTGCTAATTTCTTATTTAATGAAATGTGTAAGTCATGAATCATAATATTTCAAACATTAACAAGTGTGGATTCAGCACAGTGAGACATTTACAACATATGAGGCAGGAAAAGTTAAAGCTGCAACACAATGGAGGCAGAGAGGACCGTGAATGTGTGTATTTGTACTTCAATACTTCAACACTGCAGACACGGTGGCTTGTCCTCTTTCCCAGTACTTCCTGTTCCAGGTTACTGTCGTCTCTCAGAGTTTACTCCACCACTTCAAACCCCTGCATCAAGGAAAACAACATTCTCCACAGAGTTCACTCCCCCGTGATACCTCGCTCCATAACCCTGCACTGGAAACCACAGCAGGAGTCCCTCCCAGTCCCAGCAACCACACCGAGCCTTTCATGTAAAACCCAGAGCTGGAAGTCATGTGGTCCAACAGGAAGTCAGGGACAGGTGGTCCGTCCTGAAACACGTTCACCTTTAACCCCGACCACTGAAAGAGTTTGTTCCTCCGTCGCACGCCGAGCAGATTTCTGAACTTCCCGTGCGGCACCTGTGCCGAGCGGCGGCGCAGATGACGCCATATTGGATTGATGCACTTGACTTGTTCCGACGCGGCGAAGGTACTGCGAGGACAAACAGTTAAACACACTGATTCATCTCCAGCCGAGCGCGCTGGCACACAGCTGTGCCGTCCGTCGAGCTTATGGCGCCGTCATCATACTTCAATTATGAAGGGAAACATATTAGGAAATGGAAATTGTGTTAAATTGGAAAAAGTCTCTTTGGTGGTTTTGAAGAGATCTGGATTGAAGAGAGGATAAAAACTCCACCACGCTGAAGCCAAAGGTCACGTCAAGCATCCGCTCCCATGTGAATCAGCATCTTTGAAGCTGTGGCTCTTTTTTCTGCAGGAATTTGTTTGTTTTCTGCATTTTTCCCCGTCTTCTGCTTCCAAGAATTATTGCCGCTGCTCGGCTGGATATTATTACACTTTGGGCACAAATTCAGGACGTTCATCACGGTGAAGAGCGGAGGGCGGACAGAAACTCAGAGACGCACAAATGGAACCATCTT
>OOFC01032605.1:35692-47354 GCA_900323345.1 Pseudochromis fuscus | reverse complement strand
TAAACACCGGTGTTTCTCATGTCGGCGGCACGAAGCTCGTTGGCTGTTTACAAGCTAGCAAGCTCCGTGCCGCCGATACATTTAGCGTCGTCACATCAGACCCGGTCAGAGTGGACCACATGAAACTGTTCGAATAAATTCAATAGCGGCTTATAGACAGGTGAGCTCAATAGTCTGGAAAATACGGTAAGATTTATTAGGACGTGGATCTTTATTTTGTACTTCTACGCCATATTTCTGCTTTTATCACATTGTCCTTGTGTAATTCTGAGGTTTGGGAACAAGATGTCTTCGCTACAAGTCAGATGCTGCAAGAAATGGGCAGTTGTGGGAGTTTCCACCAATTACACATTACATTAGATGCATCACACAATTGTCACCGGTGGCTCAGGTAGTACAGTCAGTTGTCAATTAATCAATTTCTTCCACAGATCGTTGGCTAACCTTGGGATATATTCAAATTAGGGCTGTCAAAATTAATACATTAACGCAGATTAATCCATCATCATGATTAATCTGATTAATAATTTTAACGCAATGAATCCATCTGCAGCACAGAATGACTCTGAACGTCTCTGGCAACACATTTCATGCAGTTTGTCCAAGTGGAGTTGCTGTCACACATGCACAAAGAGGCAGTTAATCCTGTGGTAAGATGCTAAACAGCAGGTTGGTCCTCTCCATAGGACATTTGAGTACAAAAAAATTAAATCAGAATAGTTGACTGACACTCTGCAGGAAGAAGATTTCTTGTCACCAAAGCACTTTCAACTTAAAATACCACATTAATGCGAAGCACACATTAGTACATACTGCTAGCACTTCGGCTAACGCATCACCCTCCTGCAAAATGAAATGCAATTAATATAGATTTAAAAAGTAATTATATTTAATCATGATTAATCAAAATTAATCCACAGCAACACTGTGATTAATCTGATTAAAAATTTTAATCGTTTGACAGTACTAATTCAAATTCAGTTTGGGTCCAGGTGGTCACTCCATTGGATCAATAGAGTCCAATGTGAATGTAACTCTGACTTGAAAATGTGTTTATGTAAAGGTCCCTGTGTGGTAGTGTCACCACACAGAGGATGATGTTTTTTGTGATCTAGAGCAGTATTTGTCTGATAAGATCCGAGTTGGTTGGTTTGCTTTGATGTCTTTGTAGTATGGACATTTTTAATTTGGAAAGATTCATGAAGATGGAGACAGGATATCCAATAAAAAAAGGACATTGCTCTTTTGTGAATTGAACTTTTGAATTGTGTGAAACTGTATATTATGGGTTGTCGTGGTTTTCTAGGTCATTAAGCCTTGTGTAATTCTAGCCTGTATAAAATTATAATTTCCCTTTGATGTACATGTCATAAGCTGGTTTTTCAAAAGTTACTTCATCATAGATACATCCCACAGTGAACACAGATTACAGTTACTTATTCATATAGGACGGCTGTCTTGTCTTGTCTCTGTCGTTTCTCTTCATGTCACTAACCACAGTTATGTGGTTTTATCAACTTGCTCATGAATCGTTAAATGATGAACTGAGAAAATGAGACATTTAAACACTATTTTTATCACAGCAAAATCTCCAATTAGTTACCAAGTCTGTGCAGCTCTAAAACTTGGTTATAAAAAACAAAAGAAAACATGGATCTACAACCAGTCAGAACAAAAAATATCCCCCATTGCTGCTGGGAAATTACATAAGGCGAACACACAATAGCAATTGTACAGGGACAGATATGAGAAGAAAAGAAAGAGACATCAAAGACAGAGAGAGACCAATATGAACATAAAGATTGTTGTTTCTCCGCAGGCTAAATGTCACTGCTGCCACATTGTTTTCGTCACTTACAACGGCATGGCTAAGTTTTTATTGTGTGCAGACGTCCGTATGTGTGTATGTGTGTGTGTGTTTGTATACAGGGTTGTGATGAACATATAATGTCACATTTGTTTATCTCACTGGCTCTCTCCGGTTGCCTCTGGAAGATTCTTAAACGCTACCTTAAAAGGTCAAGTAGATCATTTGAGAGATACACACACACACACACACACACACACACACACACACTGGGATTACATGACATGGAAAAAAACAAACATCATACCTACTTCTTGTTGTGATAGATACACACACTCCCGACAGCCGCCTCTGAATATAAGATATATTTTCCTTCAGATTCACCACCCCCCAGAACAGGATGATGGTGTTTATGTGTTTCCCGCTTGAATCTGAAATACAGATATTTATGGACTTATCAAAAGCACATGCATGTTTATGATCACTGTGAATCAAAGGGAATGACTAATCATCAGTGACTGCATGTATGTAAATATGCTGCACATGGTTCTCTGTTGTTTTTGTGTTTGGTTTTTTTCCAAATAATTTGCCAGAGGTCCAAGCAGTTGGCTATCGATCTGTATGTGTGTGTGTGCTCGTGTGTGTGTGTGTAACGGTCATGTCACGCTATGTTGATTTTCATGTCAGACAGCAGTGTTCTCTCCTCACTCCATTACTTCCCATTCTGTCTGTGTGTGTGTGTGTGTGTGTTTGCTTGTGATTTCTCACCCAGAACAGTTCTTGTATTCTTTTCTTTTTTTCTTCTAGGCTTACAGCTGTTTAATTGTTCCTTCAGCCACACACACACACACACACACACGACTTCTCACAGTAACAAGGTGAAGTAAATGAAACCCCAAAAGTACTGCCCCACATCATTATGCAAGCGGACTGTGCACTGTCGCAAGAGAGTTGTAAAAACTGCTGAAGTGAAATCCAAAACAAAAAAATAAGCAAGTGTGTACAAAACCTCAGAGTCATTAATGACAGAGGGAACCTGCCACACTGTCCCTGAATGCAGCAGTGCTGTTGTTTTAAAAAGCCACATAATGCAACTTAAAAAAAACTTTACTGACTGTTATTAATTTCCTCCTGAGAGTTAACATCCAGTTGCACTTTTCCACTGAGCTCTTTGTGTGTTTTAGCTGTTATAATCTAAAAAATATAGATTTTTGGGGGAGACAAGTGAGAGAAAATGAAGAATTTAGAGAGATCATTAAAACCAGAAGCATGTTTGGATGGTGGATGGATACAGAAAACAAGCAGGTGTAGTAAAAGTAGTCAAAAAATACAAACGGGTGTCTTTCCCTCCAATCACCCAGCTGTGTCTTCAAGAAATAATGTTTCTATACAAGTAAAGCCTGATTACAGTGGCGTTTTGTTTTCTCCCAACAACATGATGAAATAAGTCAGATCAGTGATATGTTCCTTGATAACATTTTATTTTTTCCACTGAAATGTACAGTATAATTTTCACCTGTAGTGTAATTTGAAATGCTCACAGCACTCGATTAAGATTAAGAAAAGATCACGGTTTGTTTTTATACTGAAAAACTCCACATTCTCCCAACATGACTACAGACCCAATGTGTTGATTTACATTCAACCAGAACAATCCAATCTTAACCAGCGTGCTTTTTGTTGCCTCAATCCAAACTATGACGAGAGCTGGGGTGTGAGCTTTAAACTCTGCTGAGATAATCAAGGGCTTTGTACGCCCACAACCTCCTCCAGTCAACTCCAATGCAGTTAAAAAAAAATCTGACGCTTTATTAATCGAAACAAAAAAAAAAACAGTGAATGTAATGTATGAATTTAATAAAACAGAACTGAGAAAAATGTTTAGTTGTGCAGAAAATAGTCCAGAATGAAAATATTAATATTCTTACACTGTACGAGAAGGTGCTATTGGTTCAGAAATGACCAAATTATCAACTAACTGACACGTTTTTTCAGGATAACAATGTAACAAAGCTAATTTAATGATTTAAATGAAACCAAACAGCATTAACTATGTACATTACATACTAAATTTTCTCTAATTTGGACAATAAAATATGTTTCCTTAGCTGGAAATAAACAAATTTACCCAACAGCAGAGTCCTGGAGTCCACCTGTTCATCACTGCAGCTCAGTAAGGAGGTAAATCAGCGTGAGTGTAGCCAAACAAGATTTTCAGGAGGTGACTCTCCCAGGTCCTTTCAGGCAGCGAGTATTTACTGCTGTGTGTGTGTGTTTGTGTTGCCCTGCAAAGTTGATGCTTTGTTTTTGGTTTTTTTTAAATAGGCAGTAGAGCAAAAATTGTTACATATAACACTTAAACTCTATTGGCATATTATGTAATCCTGAGTTAAAAGTTACTTCTGTGGTTCAGGAAATACCCACATATCTCAGTAATATCTGTCTGGATGCTGTCATAGAGTCCAAGGAGTTGATTCTGTCTGAAGTGTGGAGCAGCTCCAGGATGACATCACCCCCCCAGCGTCTCCGTTCGTACACCCCGTTCCTTTCACTACTTCTTTTGTGATGAAACGTTGTAATTTACTTTCACAGAGGACCTTCCTTTCCTTTACCAGCTTCGTCTACCTCCACTTCACTTAGTGATTGACTACACAGAATACCTTTCAGCAGTCCCCAGACAATAGGACTGAATTTCCTCTACTCAGCTGAGTGTTATGTGTGTAGGTGGAGAGAGCAGCGGCAATAGACTGAAAGTTTTTTTTTTGTCTTTGGTCAAGACAAAGCAGGAGTCACACAGCTTACAACTCGGTATGTCTCAATGCTGTATTCTTCTTACATCAAGTGTTTTTGCCTCTTTTTTGTGCTTTGGTATGAAATAAATAAGATTTCTCTCATAACAACAATTCTGAAAGACTGACTCCTAAACCAAATTTAAACCAGGCTGTGCTGATGCCAATGTGAGTTCATTCATCTTCGTTTCAAAATCAAACTTTTCTGAGTTGTGCAATGACTGTGCCTTTACTTTTTGTCCTTCTTGACCCATAAAAATCTGAATATTTAGATTTTTGATTATTGTTTAAAATTAAGTCAGAAATGAGTCTCTTTAAGTGTTATCTATTAAGCTTTGCTGATGAGCTCCACACCTGGTGATTATCTGTGTAGAGCCGGAGTCAAAGTATGATTATGCACTTGACATCTACAGCTGTCTTTATTCACTGGCTTTCTGACAGCTGTAAGGGATCCCAAGGACCTGGCCCTAGTATCTATACACAAAGCACTGCTAATATATAATGATCCCTACGCTAAGCCCTTTATCGCGGCAATTAGTTGGATGTCTCTTAACGGCCGGAGGAGAAAAGGGCTTTAGAGGGGCCGGCACAGGTGTGAGGGAGCGGCGAGAGTGAAGAATGGATTCAGGAAATTCTTCATTTACTGGCTGAACGAGTCACTGGATGACTGAGTGAGTGAGTGACACAGGCCTTTTTACCTGCTGACTGACCGATGCAGGAGGCTGGATGGTATAAATAGCAGCTTGCTGATTGGCTGGCTGATTTGTGTTTCATGGAGGTCTTACGTGATGCATAACAGATTTGACGCTTTTTACTCCAGTACTTTTAGCAAATCAACAAAGCCTTAGCCAATACTGTACAAACTCTATGCTAGAGCCGTCTCCTGTCCCCTCCTTGGACAAAGAGACAGATCTGTCTTCTGTGTACATGTGGTGTTAGTTAATAATATAATAGAAAACATAAATGTACCGCATGTGAACATTGATGCAAATTCTCCATTGAAAGTACTTTACCTCTTGGTGTCTGGTTTCTACTGCAGCTGACACACACACACACACACTCACACACACACACAAAGTCATTTGGCGTATCAGGGGACTGCACTTGACTAAGAGACAAACAATGTTTTCTAAATGTGTGTGTCTAAATGTGACACCACATAGCTGTTAACACACACCCTTTGTTTGTGTGAGTGTGTGTGTGTGTGTGTGTGTCTGCATGTTCAGTGAAGGAGTGAGTGAGTGTGTGTAAGTGTTTGTATTGTGGCAGACAGCTGATGTTTAAAAAGCTCTAATGCGCTTTCTCCAATCTGACAACAACATCAATGCAAATTGTCCTGGGAGACACATGCTCTCTGTCTCACAAACACACACACACAAACACACACACACACACACACACAGACACACACACAGACACACACAAACCCGACTTGGGGATTTGAAGTGATTTGTTTTCACTCCACTTCTTGAGCATAGACAGACACACAAACAGCCACCCTGACTGAAACACCGGCGCTTTAACCGACACACACACGGGCACAGAGATAGACACAAACCCACTCAGCGAGGCAGACAAACGGACCCACGGAAAAAAGAGATAACTTTAACTTGAAAGAGAGACACAAACGGAGCGATGCAGAAGTGTGTGGGGAGCAGGGGTGAGGCAGACAAAGAGGTGTGTGTGTGTGTGTGTGTGTTGTTAAACCAGCGAGACGGAGGGTTATATTTGTGTGACGGTTGCGAAGTCGCTCAGGAGATACAAACATAACAGATAAGGACGCAGGTTGACTGGTTATCGGCGGAGGGAAGGAAATCTGAGACAAAGAGTTAGAATATGCACTCTGTCAGACACCTGAACGCACCTTCAGGTTACGTTCAGTGTCGCTTTGCACCGCTCTGCCATTTCAGCACTTCCAGAGGTTCATGACACCGCAGCAGCAGGCTAAGTGAAAGTCTCCTGAGTGAGATCACTGCTGATAAAAGTCCGTGATTGGAAGCGATGTGGTGTGTTTGAATGGATGTTTCCAACAGGTATTCCCAGACTCTTTGCTAATTCCCTTGATGTGCTCCTGTTTGTTGTGCCAGTCTGTGGTATCCAGGGACCGTGTCGAGCTTCCCATCCATCAAACCAATTTCAGAAAAACACACACACATGCATTCACGCTCACATTTCATCTTGAGCAAGCATCTGTTGTCTTGCTGAGAAAGTACTTTTTTTTTGTACATTAAGGTAATGAAGTAGTATCACACCTGGAGGCTGGTGGTGTTTGGTTAGCTCTGTTTAACCTGCAGGAGTGTCTGAAGGCTCGTGTACGTCTTCTGCTGCTATGGAGGAAAAAAAATATTTTCTGGAGAAATGAATCAAGGAGAAAATCTGTCAAATGGCAAATGTTACATAGATGACGAGATCAAAAGTAATTCCTAAAAATATTGAACTTTCAGAGGAAATTATTTTGACAGCTTCCAGGTGTCTGACAATAAAGGGTTTTAGTTTTTGACTAAGAGAAAACCCAGATTTGGGTTTAACTTATTACCATATTTTATGTTTGATTCATACAGGAGAAAAGGCTTCAATAAGAATTGTGTTCTTGTGCTTTGTGGTATTTTAAGGAAACTTTCCAACTGTTTTTTTCCTCAAAAACAGGTTTTCGAAACTAATCTGAATGTTGTATTCAGTCCAAGACACTAGCGTAACATCATGGGTATAGGCCCCGGTAAAACACAAGCGTACCTCATGCACGCTACACGCAGGCACGCACACAAACACACACTGACACACACACACAGCCACTCAAGAGAGGCTAGGCTAACGCTAAACGTGATGCTACATTTTCTCGTCAATTTTCACCCACTTGCTTTTTTTTTCTTGCTGAAATGAAAAGCAACTCTCCTCACACCATCATGACTGACAGGGATCAACGTGATTGGACAAATGATCTTTTCCTCCTCCCATACCAGCCACTCAGCGTCACCTTACCGACCCGCCCCAAGATATTCCCTTCACAATAATTTTTTTTTCTTCTTTCATGGGCCCCTGACGGCGTCTGGGCCCCGTTGCAGCTGCACCCGTTGCACCGTCCATTTTTTATTTACGCCACTGGTCCAAGATGGTGTTACTATTGGGCTGCCAATCTAAATTAATAAGATGCTGACTTCAATTGTTGCATGAATACATGACACCCTACATCAGGGGTCACAAACTGGTGCCATGGAGGGCTGAGACCCTGCAGGTTTTCTTTCCAACCCTTCACTAAAGCAGGTGATTTTAATGATCAGCACCTCCTTATATTTGAGGGAAGGAGTTCATCAGTGAGACCAGCTGCTGAAGAGGTGGTGGGAAAGAAAACCTGCAGGGTCTGGGTCCTCCATGGCCTCAGTTTGAGACCCCTGCACTACATTCAACTGCATGAATTTACCTTTTTTTAACCTCTTTCTGTCATTAATAAATGTATTGAGGCCGACGTGACAGATTTAAATGGGAATACATATTAATAGCATCAGTTTGATGCTCATTAGACTGGTGCTTTTAAAATATTACACGCGGTTTTGCCATTTAATTAATCCAATTATTGTACCTGTAATCTGTCCATATTATGCAGCATGCGTGGCTTTTTCATATTCAGGTCAGCTTTAACTTAATCTCTCATCAGTAATTACGCTAACACGCCTGCTAACTGACTGTCAGAGTGCCCCTAACTCCCCAAACCGACCCACCAACCTTTTCCAGCCGACGCAGGGATATACCCTTATTTAAACCTTTAAACACAGCTAAGCTAATGACAGCCTCAGGACCATCATGCAGACTCCAGACACAAAGGCAGCATCTGGGTCAGGTTCAAGTTGTGGACGGTCTTGCTGTGAGGCAGTAGTGTGCCATCCTCTGAGCCACCATGAATAACATGATTTGATCGTTCATTTTATAATATAAAGCTAAGGGAGAGAGACACTGCCAGTATTTTGAAGATTAAAAAAGCCTCATATGTGAGTGCTACAAGACAGCCCCTTTAAAGATACTGTCACCCTGCTACTGGCTTTGTTTACATTTTGACTGATTGGATTGTCTTTCAATCGATTGTCTGGTTTGACACGGGGAACAACAGGAAAGTCTTCAGAGAGCAGTCTGCATTGATTTTGAGACAATGTAACCTCTGACTTTGTCAAGTTTCTTAGCTCAGGAGTAAAATAGATGTCTATTTCAAACTTTGATTCATCGCCACCACTTTGAATTGCTTGGTTAAATATTTCAAAAACAGACATAAATAAATTTAAGATTAACGCCGTATAATCCTGAATTTTTTAATTAACCACAGCCATAAATACACAGTTCATGTTCCTGTTTTTCTCTCTGTCCATCTGTCGACTGGACTTTCCAGTTTTAAACTTGACCAAAGTCACTTCAATAACACAAACACACACACACACATCCACACACAGACTCCCCAGTTACATCTTATGCCTCCTGCAATACACTGATAAGGCCCTCTCTGTCTCTCTCTCTCCCCGTGTCTCTCTCATTTTCTTTGTCTCTCTTGCCTTTTCTCTGCCTCTTTTCTATTTTGTTCTGTTTTATTCTATCTCCCTCTTTTCCTCTGTCTCTCCCCGTGTATCTCTATCTCCCCATCTCTGTCTATCTCTTTCCCCCCCACCGTCATCCATCCCTCTCATCCTCCCATCTTCCTCCCTGTTCATCTGTTCACACACAACGTCATTGCGAGGCCATTCAATCTGTCATCTTCTCAAATCATAATCTTCATACCCCAGTTTACTGCATCAGCCCGTCTTGCCCTGGCCACCATTAAAGTACATTACCCATATCCCCCAATTACCTTTTGTTTTCTCTAAGAACTTTTAAAAATTAATTTAGGCTCATGCCGTGACAGCTTTATGTCCCATTACAACAGGCACTGTGAAATCTTTTCATTGAACTTTTCACTTTTTGTGAAAAGTATTATTTTCAGAGCAGAATTAAGTCCCACTGCTTTGCCAGAATGTGCTGAGCCATATGGATTTATCAGATTGCCCCAAAGCAACATATTTTAATGGTTTGTTACACCACAAAGAGGACAGTATCAGCGTAAGTGCTGATATTTACATTTCAAAATGGTCATACGGCATTTACAAAAGAGCCTTCAGATAAAGATGAATCCTCTGAGGACGTAAAGTCAGCTCTGTTCTCGTGCTCTTTGCAGTACATTACAGAAAAACGTGATAAAAGGAAACTGTAATGTCAAGATCGAGTTCACATATCACAGTATGAACTAATATTTACACAGCGGGTTATTTCAACAAAGGACGACATTAATCTGTAGACTTTAGTCGTGTCAGTGATGCGAGAATCAGTAAAAGTGATTCATTTTTTGAAGTCGTTCTTCCTCCGGTTGCTTCAGGTCCTCTATCGCGCTGTATTTTTCACTTTAACTGGAACACTGTTAAACACTATAGGTTTGAACAACAGCTATATTTTTCCTGAATAGAGCTTTTCATTTGGTCTTCTGACACCAGTAACGCTTACTGCTAAACTATTTTCTTAACTTAGACTGTAGGTATTTTGTCGTAACAACACCATCCCCAAAGCAACCGGCAGAGTGATGTTCAACTTGAGCAGGAGGAAGACAAGTTATACATTTTTTATGTGCTTCTTTCCCATCACTTAAGTGCAAAATGCATCATTTCCTCAAGCTCCTGTCTCAAAAATCAGTCAGGTAATGTTGACTGTGATTATTTTGTCTGCGGGGAGACAACTGCTGGATCAAATCATGGCAGCAGTGGGACAATCAGCAGCTTATAAGACACAATTCTGGTTGTAAATTTGATCTGGGTTCATTTTAACCGGGGATATTTTAAATTTGAGTCATGTCAACCTGCCCTGTTCATTCAGACTGTGGGACATTAAGAATAAAAGTCAGCCTTGGTTTAAGTCGTGTAATGTCACATCACAATTTACACGAAGTACCGCTCACCCTGTACTGTTCAGTTCTGTAATGTGAGGTAAAAAAATGACATAGTATCTCACACAAATAGCGTCTAATGGAGCTCACACAATCTCACTTCCACAGAGCTGTAGATACACTCGCATCAGTCGTGAGAGCGAGAAGTGTAAGAAACTTAAAGTAGCCAAAATTTCAAGGATAAAGATAGCGTGTAATGCACTGTGGAAGTGTATCATATCTTTTCCGAGGCCTTTTTTTATATGGAGTTGCACTGATATGAGTATCACATCTGGATCTTACAGTAAAAAGAAGGAAAGCATTAGTATTGGAGGATTTCAGAGAAGTGAAATCAGATCAGTCATATAACAGAATAGGAGAAAAGGCAGCCAGCTCCATTCTCTGCCCTTTTATTTGTGAATACAATGCAGTGTTATCCTAATTGAAAAATGAAGAATATCAGATGTCCTTTTTTTTATGCAGTAATTTCAGGCTTAATCATCTAAGCTTTTGCAAAACAAACAAAACAAAGGGTGCTGTTAGTGCAGCGTATCAACCTACGGAACGATTATCTGAAAGTGATATAATAAGTGAGACAGTGTTAACAGTTTGTACCTCACAGACAGTGTTAAAATCATTGTGTATGTGTGTTTGACAGCCGAGATGAACCCTCCGTTATCTTGTTTCTTATGGCCCACATTGATTATACAATCGATCCCGTGTGAGGTCACCAGGTTGCATGTGTTTGTGTGGGCGCACCAGGGTGTCCACGTGTCCACCTTACCCCCCGTCCACGCTGATCATCCCGGAGACGCCGCTGAAGTTTTAACACAGGAAATTCATTCAGCTGTCACATCTCATTGGCCACTTGTGCTCTTCTAAATGGTCCTGCAAGCCAATAAAGTTTACTCAAGGTTACAATGTCAAAGCAGCTGTTTCCCGAAGAGATGGAGTAAATGGAATGAGCCAGATGACTCAGCAAACAAACACACACACACACACACGCACACACACACCGTCTCCCTCTTCCACACTCAGTATGGCTCATGGCTCTGAGAACAATGACTAGTGCACTGAGTGGCATGTACAGCTTAACTTGGGCTTTGGTGTGTGTGCGCGTCTTTGTGTGTGAGCGTA
>OOFC01032605.1:15912-35672 GCA_900323345.1 Pseudochromis fuscus | reverse complement strand
TCCTGCAAGCCAATAAAGTTTACTCAAGGTTACAATGTCAAAGCAGCTGTTTCCCGAAGAGATGGAGTAAATGGAATGAGCCAGATGACTCAGCAAACAAACACACACACACACACACGCACACACACATGCTTGTGTGTCATCCAAGCAAATGTTGCACACATACAAAATGAGGACAACGACAGTTAGAAATATTGTCAATGTGTCGCCTTACAACCTTTCAGGCATCCCCTCTCTCTCACACACACACACACACACACACACACACACACACACGTCTCCCTCTTCCACACTCAGTATGGCTCATGGCTCTGAGAACAATGACTAGTGCACTGAGTGGCATGTACAGCTTAACTTGGGCTTTGGTGTGTGTGCGCGTCTTTGTGTGTGAGCGTATTTGATGTCAGCAGGGTTGATTCACACTCACTTACCCCCCGACAACTGGAATCATACCACCCGCCTCTTGATGAGCTCACATCAACACACACACTCACACACACACACACAAAGCTAATTAGGAGTCTTCATTATTGTTGGATTATGCTGTTCAGCTCCAGAGCTACAGGCTTTTCTTTATGGGTGCAAAGGAGCTAAGGACTCTTAAGCACATTTAGCAGACTGCTAGTTTGACTTAAATAATGGATTTGTACACAAGACTAACTAATGAAGCAAAGTAGTGTTCCCCATATACAATTCTTATTCCAGAAAAGTGCTGGTGCATTGTGGTGGCAGCAGGTTAAGTTAAAAAGGCAAATGACTCCATTTATAGACTGGACAGAGCATTTTACAGTTTACCTCTTATTTACCCTTACACATCGATGGCCATGCAAAGTGCTCTACAGACCAATCAGGGATTAGTGTCTTGCTCAAGTACACTTCAGCTGGCGATTAAACCCTGTGATTGATCCACGCCGCCTCCTCAACCACTGTGTGATGCCTAAATGTCTCATTCGCCAGCTGTGTCCTCCGGCTCGAGGCCATCACTGTGGATATAAGATAGACATAGTCTGACAAGCGAAGCTAATGTGGTAGTGCCAAAAAGTGCATTAACACCAATGTCTGCTGGATGCTAGCTCCAAAAAAATCAGTGGAGAAGAGACTTCTATTCAAAAAGTATCATCAAGAAATATTCAGACAATAAAGTATTTTACACAAGTACCGTATTTTCCGGACTATTCAGCGCACCTGTCTATAAGCCGCTATTGAATTTGTTCTAACAGTTTCATGTGGTCCACTCTGACCGGGTCTGATGTGACGAGGCTAAATGTATCAGCGGCATGGAGCTTGCTAGCTTGTAAAAAGCTAACGAGCTTCGTGCCGCCGATACATGAGCCACACTAGTGTTTAAGCCGCAGGGCTAAAGCGTCGGAAAAAAGTAGCGGCTTATAGTCCGGAAAATACGGTATATAAATGATCTATTCTTACTGTGCCAGCCCGGTAACAAATGCCTCACAGACGGTTACCAATTTCATTCCTGCTCTTTGAGTCAGGGCAAAAACACCCAACATGCATCTCTCTACCTATAAGTTTAGCTAAATTTGCTAAATGTTGGTAGTGTGTTATTTTTTTAATGGCTTTGAATGCAGCTCATCCCTTCATAATCAAAGACCTATGAGTTTTAAAAAAATCAGATGAATAATTTAAAAAATCTCAGGCGTCTGCACAGACAGCATGCAGTAATCAGTAACTGTCGGGATACTAGAATCATTATATCAGGTATACGCTGTGTGTACTCTGTGTACTTTGTTTCCAAACTTTGCATCCTCAAGATGATTAAAACCAGGAGAAGAAACTTTGTTGATTTCAGCTCTGACTGAATATGATGTTAGTTGAATGGAAAGAAAATGACTATGATCTAAAAGATATTATGTAAGCTAGTAGCACTGAGTGCATAGTAACTACTCTTCCATCACAGCAGCCGCTCGATTGATTTTAGTTTGTTAAAAATACTAGATCACTTTTACATGTGTGTCTGTTGAATCAATGAGGAAAACAGCATTGGAGTCGGTGGGAATCCAGACCACCGATACGCCCTATTGATTTCAGATTCCCATGACTGCTGGGCTCCAAGCAGAGGAACACACAGACGCTGTCAGGCCTGTGTCAATGATCGCTCATTTTGTTCTCATGACACATTTTTTCTGCCTCTTTTGTCAACAAACCAGCTAAAGCCTGAGTCATCCTCTGGCGACCCTGCTCAGGGCCGACATGACGAGTCGGCGAGGCCATTCGAAGGACACCTGAAAATATGATTTCATTTCCATCAAAGCCGCCGCTCTTCAAAGGTCTGTCATGGTGAGAGGTGGTGGCTGGCAGCGAAATAAATAATAAAAGAATTCCCTTTAATGTTTAGACCAAAACTCTCACACCAACTTCTCCCTTCATTCCTCTCATCCTGCAGCTCTCCTCCCAAAGCTGAGCAGAGGAGGACGACACATTTCTGACAACAACAGATTTCTCAACACTCTGGATACGAGAGTGAATAAAAAGCTGTAATATGCTTAAATTTACCAGCACTCTATTATATTTATTATTCATCATAACTCAGTTTCCTTCTAAATGTCTTTTCTTTTGCAAAAGATTCATTGTTGAACAGTGTTTGTACAGCAGCAGTTGTGTAGGGAGAAATTTAGCGTCAAATTTTCAGGTGGTAAGGTAACATATAATGCCAATTTATGTGTGTTTCCATCCACGACATAACTACTATCATGCAGATACAGAGATCAGCAGTAGGGGGCTCCACTTCTCCAGTCAGGTGGATTGCAATGGACAACTAACAAAAAAAAAAAAACAGGGATTAATAAATTAAATATAGTGTGCCTGTCAATATTTCACAATAAAAGCCCAGATTAAGAAATAAAAGGGGTGGAGATGTGGTGTCGAGGTCTTGCCTCTAAATATAAGCACACACCTCTTTAACTCATAGTAGCCCAGCTGCAGCCTTTTATACTGTCTTGGACTGTACGCTGAAATCTTCTCAGTAAAACCGTTAGTAACTACTCGCCATCTGGCTAGCTAGCTAAACTTACAACTGTTTCCATACAGATTGGCTGCACCCTCAGCTCAATACTGAAGGACGTTGCCAATCCCCCCGCCTCCACAGCACAGGCTCTGGTAGAAAATGATGTCACCAGCACAGGACGGCAGCACCTGTCCCACAGCAATTTTAGCTTCACTACTGTTGAGGTGTCATGTCGTCCATCTTTATTAACAGTCTGTGGTGTTTACATTGACCGTCTGTGTGATGTTCCCAGGTGTCACACAGTCCCACCCTCAGGTGAACACACACACACACACACGCACACACACTAATGTCTGGGATGGATGCAGGTGCAGCACATCAGCTCGTCCTCCTGCTATCAGATCTAATTACGCTGGTTTTCATCTCCTCACACGGCCGTGTTCACACAGTGTAGCAGAGGCAGAGGCTAATTAAACTCATGTACAAGGTAAACAGACATCGGGCCCCGGCCCTCCCTCCGCCTGAGCTGCGACGTCGACGTTTATTAAGCTCGATTATGACCCGTATGGTTTTTTAATGGGTGGTAATAAAGTGCGTAGGCATGCAGAGAGGGCTGGGGGAGGGGTGGTGGGAGAAACACAAGATGTAACGTAGGTAAACCTCTGCGGTGCTTTAATTCTCTCCAGCGCCGGCCGGCTGTGTTGTCTGGGTGACTGTGATCTCGTCTGATTCTCGTCCCCCAGCTCACCTCAATTATCTCTGGCTCATCCTCGCCGTTGAGGCGAATTAGCAGCAAATGTTTCCAGCTTTGTTCGTCGTCATTAAAAAGGCATTAACACATAAGCTTCTATCAAGTTAGGTCATGCATAATGCAGACTATCACACACTAAGAAGTGTGCACTTCAAATTAAATTAACTTATGGATCTTTGATACATTAATATAAAGCCATTATTGTCTCATAATTTATCTCTTAGAACAATGTCAGAATATCATAAGATATATTGTGTGTGAGATGTCAGCATCTCATCCTCATTATTTACATTGACCACAAGCAAAAGAAACAGTGAGAGTATTTTGGTGGATCTCTTTGCAGAAATATCATTAATACCTGTTTTCATGAGTGTATAGTGAGCTGACAAACAGAATGGCTGTGTTCTGTTACTGCTGAATGAGCCCCTTAAATTTACATGGACAGTGGCTCCTCTTTCATGGAGGCCGACATCTTTGCACCACCATGTTTCTACAGTAGCCCAGAGCGGACAAACTTAACTCCAATCCAGTCAGGAACACTAAAGGTTACGTCTTAAAACATTTCCTACAACAGCATCAACAGATCATCACTTCTGGAAATGGGAACGTTCACAAATTTTCACAGAGGGTAAACTGGACAAAAATGTGCATTGCAGCAATATGGTGTCATTTGATTGTTTCACTGTTCATCTTCCTTCTGTCTCATTAGTTTCATTCCTTTCTCATCTGTGAAACAATGTGTTCAACTGCATTAAGCTCTATGAGTGGTTCTACAAATACAGGAAGTCTAACTAATGATTACAAACATCTAATTACTGCAGCTAGAAACACAGTGTACAATGTGTCAGTGTACTGTGAACCTTTGTTTACAGTTACAACACATTATTTTTTATGGGGTCTGAAAGGTGTCAAAACCTGTACAGGTGTGTATGCATGATATAAATGCACAGGACGCTTGTGAGCATCTCAAAACGTGCACACAAGCTAATGATGATGATGAGACAGTGGCTGACTCCTCTGCTCCTGTGATTGGTCACTTTGAGTAATCACAATGACCTTTGATTCGCTGTGGTTTCATCACTGACAAAGTTTATCTTGCATTGAGTAACATCTTTCAGACATTCAGTTTCAATACTGACTAAGTGAAAACATGTTGAAAATACCTAACTGTGATATTGATAATAATATTAAAAAAACTTTTTTTAAAACCACTGCTTTCATAATAAAACCTGCGACACAATAAAAAAAAGAAAGAAATCAAGCATGTGTTTAAGAAACAGAAGTATTGGGCTAAATTGAGAAAAAATCCCGACGAATAGGAGTTAAATCAGGCAACACCTAATCAGTAATTGGGATACAAGCACTGAGACTCCAACAGCCTTCAGTGCCTACTTACAGTACGTGACAGTATTCAGTATTCTGTGTATCAGACTCAGTTAATTTACACAGAAACTCAAGACTTCAGCAGCAACTGCAGCAGAGTTTGAGGTCTAGCTCCTGTGGTGAGTTAATCGGGGTCTCAGAGGTGTAAATGGGTTGATTAGGCCTCTGTTCATCTCTCTCCCTCCATCAGTTCTACAAAATAAAGTACTTTTCCACATCCCTGCTCCATCGTGGGCCAAACACACACACACACACACAAAACATCATCAGACGGTTCCTCTGCCACCACACGAGCTTCTGTCTGTTAACGTGCCACCACACTGAGCTGCAGCTCTCAGGCTGGTGAATAGCCTTTCATCTATGGTTACTGTCAATCTATCTCAGACATCCTCTGTCACATCCCCTCAGACCAGATGGGACACACAGCAGTGGACGTTCATACTGTGATCCATCACGCAACACCATCAGGACGGAGTCTAATTCATTCTGCACCGCAACAACGAGTCCAAACAATCCAGCCACAGTCATAAAGAAACCATCTCTGGGTATGAGAAGAACAGGAAGCCCTGCAACAGCAACACAAGGATGATAGGTACTGACAGAAGATACTGAATTGATTTAGTTTTTGTCTTTTGGTTGCACTTTGTAACGTGCAGAATATGTGCAGAATACATCCATTGGGGACATGATCACATGCAGCATCTGTCTGGATGTCCAGTCTCTAAGTGCCCAGAAACACTGGAAAACAGCTCATTTAAAAACACATTGTTGCAAAGTAGGTGCTGCTGGAAGTGTAGTGATGTACTGACTTGTTACACTCTTAGACAGTAACCAGTTCATTCAAGGTAATGTGGAGTTTTTGTATCCCATTACCCTCAAAGCTCGCCGCTGGTTTGCACTTAGTGGTTCCTCTCCACTCAAAAGTAAAACACCAATTTATTTCAATTTTCTGATAAAAAGCTTTAATTGTTTCCCAAATTTTAGCTTTTAGAAATATCAGTGTCCTGCAGAGCAACACTACAATTGTCTGCTTGTCTCATTTTGTTTGTCATCAGTCATGAAGGGGAAGTGAGGGACAAATGGATGAGACACTTTTATTCCCAATAATTTATTTCTACATCCAAACCACTGCAGGTCCTGAATGGATTCACCTGCAGATGGTCATTGTACATAAACAGATACAAATAGTAAAAAAGCCTCAGTTGCTACTTGGGAATGTCCTCTGAAGTGTGGTATGCCTCAAATCTTTCATTACTGCGTTGTCCTCTTAATGTGTGAGAGCTTTTTGGTGAGTCCATGTTTTTACCATCAGACAACCACGGGGAAGATATTTTGTAATCAATCACGTGATGTCAGATGAAGAAGTAAACCTCACCAGGTGGGATCTGTCCACAGTTTCTGTCAGTAGTTACATTCAAATTCAAGTGTGAAGTCAGACAGCTGGAGAAGATTGATGGTGACCTGAGACCTGCTGCATGGAGCGTGACTCAGACCTCGCAGCACTAAATGATTCGGTTCGGAGTGACTCAGTTTTGCGACACGCCTTCTAAACACGCCAACTGACTCATTCACGAGAGCGCTACTCCGACACACACACACACACACACACACACACTCCTCCAACTCTGCAAGTTTGGCCTCTCAGAAACTCATAAACACATAAACAAACTGAGCATCCAGCCAAAAAAAAAAAAAGCAACGCACACACAGTCATGTCACAAAGTGTTGCATCATTTCATGCATGTCAAAAGGAAGCGTGAGCACCGATCAATCACACGGCCAGAAATAGTCATCAACGTATAGCAGGCAGAATGTACGGATCTGAATGTGCCGATCTTCACTGGAGAGAGCTGACTGACACTGACACCATGAAATAGCAGAGTGTCGTTTACGGACAAGTGGACATCAGGATGTCAAAGCTCAGAGGACTGTGGGAGCTAATTAGACAACAACCAGTGTGGGGTGTCCTGATCTGCATCATGTGGTGCTGGTATGTGTGCTGCCTTTACAGGAACAATAGAAAACACTGCACCAACACTCAACCAAACAGTTTTTAAACTAATGCAGTTCTTTGTAAGTGAATAAGGAAATGTAATTACTGTATTTGTTCACTACATGCACACAGGAGTAGTATCAGGAGAAGTGTGGAGGTGGTCTGTGATCAGATCTGTGATCTGTGTGTGAATCTGTCATCATTTGTAAAGTCGAAATCTTGCTGCAAATTACAACTTTTAACCACACACAGACGTCCGGTGATGACATCTGTCCTGTGTGAAATACCATCTCAGTGACTTGGGGTCATTTTTATTGGGAACATTTTTTGTTGTGTGATTTTTCTACGTTTTTCCTGCTTGAGTATCACAGAGGATGCATCAGGGATCATGAATAAAAGTATGGACGTTTGGGAGCAAATGTAGGTCTGTATGATCTGTTGATCTGTTGTGTGCCTCATGTCATGTTGTTTTGTATGTTTTTCATGTTGAAAACAGAGGAATTTACTTCTGATACTTGGCCTGTCATGTACAGATCGTGCATCAGTAATAAAGCTGACTGAGATAGAAGAAATGTATGGCAGCATGTGCCAAGTGGAGCTACCACCACTCCATACACAGGATGTCTTCACCACACACACATATAACTGATGGACACAGCCACAGTGATGTCACCCACTGGTTTGTGGACTAATGTTTTGAAGGTTATAGTTCATCATTTGACCGCCACCATCTTGTTTCTTTTGTTTGCTTTGAAGTGACCATACTTGAATGAGAGCATCTGAAGATCTGAGGGATTTTAAAGTTACTGTCAGATCCGACCACAATGTTCGTTGGAAACCCTAGAGGACTTGTCTGTTTAACTTTTTTTGTATCTTCAGAATAACCAGGTAGAATAAAGTTGTTTTGGATGCCTGAAAAAAATCCTGCTTTGCAACTTTGAAAGTAAGAAGTTTGAAACATGCAAATATTTAAGAAATCAACCTTTTTTATAGTAACTTGGACGGAGCATCAAGGTGACGCTTATTGATTTTTCCACTGAAGCCTAATTTAAGCGGCGCTTGGCACTCGGCAGGTGTCATGTTCACAACCCGCTGATAAGAATTTTTCCTCCTCCCTCCACGAGAGGCTCAGAGCTCCTGACTTCTGCCAACAGCCTCCTCCAGTCAGCGCCTCCATGCGTGATAGCTCCTCTTAATGAATTATGAGGATTGACTCGGGCTGCGGTGCGCTGCCTTCAAATCTCTATTTAATTGAAACACGATACAGGGCTGAGGGGCACCAGGGGCGATAAATTGGAACATCCACCCAGTAATCAAACCACCATCTGTTGCCATGACGTCCGGGCGATGTGGGAAGAGAGGAGAGCCCCGACCCGCTCCAGTGTCCAATCACAAGCTCACACAATCGAGCCGCCGCTGTCGGCCGCTTCACGGGATGTGACAGGGGAGAAGGAACATCCAGGTATTTTATGAAACAACACAAATCCATTCAGAGGAACGACAGGGAAGGGAAGGTCTGCCGGGTGACAGCAATAAAACAAGAGGGAGACCCTGAGAGGGGACAGGATGGGAAAGGAAAGGAAAAAAGGACAGAAGACAGAGTTGAGACAATCAAGGAAAAAGAAGGAAAAGATGGAAAAGAGGTTTGTAGGAAAGGAAAGGAAAGGAAAGGAAAGGAAAGGAAAGGAGACAAGAGAGGACAGGATTAGGAAGAAAAGGAAAGTAAAGAAGTAAAAGACTGAAGATTACTGCCTTCTTTGACAGTGTTAGTCCTTAATATCACAAGACAGGTTCATCATCAAAAAGGTCCAGTGAGGGTTACACATCCACATCCACAGAAATGAAAATAATGAAAATAAGATGAAATAAAAGCCTGAGGATGAAAAGAAAGTTACTAAGAAGGGAAGAGAACAGGAAATAATGGAAAAGACATGACGAAGAAGAAGATGGTGTGGGGGTCAGGGCAGAAAGAAGAGCGACAGGAGAGTGAAGCTGAGGAGACATCTGTAATTCAGCCATCAGCAGGGAGCGTCGCAGGTCCTGCCGCTGGGGCTGCTGGGTAGCTACAAGGCGGCGAGCCCGTTTTTTTTCCCCCCGTGCAGACGTCTGGTGACGAGTGAGATGGAGCCAGCAGCTTTCAGCCTCCTGTCCATGCGGCCGCTTCAGACAGAATACATTACCAACCATCACACGGAGGGCGGGCCGGCTGATGTGACGGTGAGTGGATTAAGGTCAGCGGTGAATCATGGGAAAAGGGCAGATGCTCTCTTCGGCAGTGGATTGCAATCAGTGTCCTTTCACTCATCTGTCGTCCTCTGCATCGCCACGCTGTCGCTCAAAGAGGTGAAGACGTCCAAAACGACGAGGAGCTGAAGGTCCGGCAGGTACGGAGACACGTCGAGGACGTTCACCAAAAAGTGGAACTATCACTCAGATTTCACAGGAGATTCAGCAGGAGACCACGTTTCACTCATTTATATGAATCCTCCAAACCAAGGTGACAGTTTGAAGCCTTTAGACTTAAAAAAAATAATCAATTTTTCATCTGTTTTTAATGTTTTTAAATATGAAAAATATTAATAAACACATTTAAAAAAAAACGCTCTGATCCCAAAAAGCCTACTGTAATTTTCCATAATCAAAATACAGTTTTTTGTTTGAATTTTACATAAAATCGCAAGTTATTTTTTGGATTATTTAATATTTAATGGAATTTTTACATTGTTTAACACAATGAAACTAATAAAAACATTTATTTAACAATTCATATAAAAAACAGAAACAGTGCCTACATTTAATTGTGTTATTTTCACAATCTGTACAAACTTTTAGAAATTCAGTTGACAAAAAATTATGATATATTTGGGAATTTATGTTAAAAGTCTTTAAAAAAGGACAATATTCTGGTTATACACAGATACAACTGTTGTATATCATACATGTAAATCTATGCTATACTTCTGTAATGTGTGTATTTTGTAAGATTTTTTTTACTGTATGTAAAGGTAATTTGATAGCATATGTATTGAATTTAATCTATGTAATATTATTCTCTCCCAAAGAAGCTGAACTTCAAAGATGCAGCTGTGATGGACAGCTGCTCTTCATCAGATATCAGGTGTGAAACCAAACATGCTGTTGGTGCTAATTGAAAAACACACAAAGGGCTTGTTCTTCCATAACATAAAACACACACACACACACACACACACACACACACCCTGCAGCAGAAGCAGAGGGCAGAATAAACACAGTTTAAGTCAGTATTGACACCATTAACACGACCAGCCAGACGTTGAGGAGATGAAATGAGTCCGGTCAGGCATGAGAGGCCCGGTTCGACCTCTGCAGAGCTCAGACACACAATCTGCTGCGATTCAGCTGGAAAAAACACATTTACACACACACACACACACACACACACCCTTTCTCTCCACATGCTGCTTCTGTATTTTCATGCTCGACGCACAAGTGCTCCCTCAGGACGACACGCAACACATGAAGCAGACAAAGTGCTTTGTATAAATTTCAGACTGTTACACCATCACTGAAGATTCTCTGTTTAAATAACTTCAGCTGAGATTAACTGGAGGATTTCTGGTGCTGTGCAGTATTACAGTGAAAATGGTGATCCTTGGTTTTCATCACTGCAACAAAAAGAACATTCGACAAAGTCCTAACGTCGTGTTTTAGGCTGATTAAAAAAGACAAACTCAGATGCACTTAGTTGTTAGACTTGTTTCAAGGTAGCTGGACCTGATTTACCTCAGTGAAAAATGAAATGTAAAGTTTCGTAGTGGGTACATTTTATGCTAATTCTTAAAAACACGTTTACTTAATTAATTTAGCTTAAAGTTAAAGCTTTTCATGAGTTTTATTTTGCCTCTATTGTTTAGGTCAATTTTTAATAGGAGGCTTATAGGAAATTGGAGGATTTGGAAATCTATAGACTATTAGTGTTACCATGATCTAGTAGCTAGCTAGCTAGCTGTGGTGTTTCACCATGTTTCAGTGGTCCAATCAGATTGCTCCAAACTTTGATCGTGTCTACATATCCAGTTTTTCTCAGAAATACATCACAATAAGGAACTGAGATCCTCTTGAAATGCTGGTTCAGTCCATCTTTGAGGTGGAGCAACTTGTATAAAATGTATCTTAATTCAATTCATTCAATTCAATTAATTTCAATTAACAGGAGATTCCTGTAATGCTGGTGTTTATGACCCGCTACACAAATAAAATATAAACATTTTAAAGCAGTGTGCTGTTATTGAAAATGACTTCATCTGAAAGGTTTGTAATTCATGAATTATAATCAGATCTGTGGTGAATTAGATTTTTCTGCTTGACTGAGTGTATGTAGACTGGTTTGCAGTCCACATAACAAGTCCTTGAGCGAGTTGCTGGTTTCTCTCCGTCTGTTCGCCGCTCGTCCTCCCTGTGGTTCCTCTAACGAGATTGTCCATTAGCGGCCCTGAGACGCTGGTGTAAATGCCAGGTTAGACATGTGCGCCAGGCGGGGTGAAGCCGCTACTCGTGTAAGGTGCTGATCTCTGAAGTAGTGCTATAAATGTCAGTGTTATCTCATCAGCGATCACTGTGAATGTGTTAGTGTTAGTGTAGACTGCACATATCATGGATGAAGCTAACGTGATGTTTGTTTGTGGACTTGGAAGCCAGAGGTTTAGCATTTGAACACGGCCATGTTGGCTGTTGGGAGACAGAAACGACCATATTTGGATATGAGTAGTGAGGAGGCGGGGTCACACCCAAGGCCAAGACCAGAGCTGTTGATCAAACTCACCCCGCCCCTAAATAGTCCTCCTTTTGAAGCCTATAAGCTAATTAATATTATGATTTTTTTTTTCAGATGTACCACCAGATCACTACCAGACGAATGAGTTAGATAAATATGTACTGACTGAGTATTTGAGGATTGACAACTAAAGTCAATTGGAGGCAGAGTTTTTTTCGGGAGTATTGCACTTTTTTTAACTTCCTCATTGGCGTAGTTTTTTTTGTTGTGTACATTTACATACTCGACTTTAACCTTTTAAGCCCTGGCCTCTGATTACAATATTTCATGGCCCTGATTGATTTGTTTCATTGTTTTTAATCTTTGAAATTGTCCCTCAAATAGTGTTATGTGCTGTCGTTTTATCTAGGTTAATTTTATTTAAAATATTTTGGTTTTAAAATGATTAGTATTTTATTAGTTTTATGCAAACAAATAAAAAAGTTTGCTAATCAAACAACTTAAAAGACGACTTGGTTTGGTTTTTCTACAGACAATTTCCCAGCAAGCACTCTGCTTTTACTTTTCACAAAAAAAGTTATAATTCACATGAACACTGGAGATTTTTGTGAAGAAAATACAGTGAAATTTTCTTTTTAAAACAATCAAGAAAACAATGATTTCTGCTGTTTTTCCCCTGCAGTATAATCACCTTTTCCCCTCTAAGCACGACACAAATATAACACGAAACCAACAGTGTGCAGCCAACGGAAAAACTTCAGGGATGTGAACTGCATCAGTCATAGATACAGATCTGAATGTATTCATATGGAAATGATTTGGGTTATTCTTTTAAGAGGTTCCCTGTGTAACAATGAACAAGGGAAATGTAAATGTGTCTTGTATTGTGAACAAAAGACACATTGATATGCAAAAAAAACAAAAACCCTCAACAGAATACATCCAACGCTCCACAAAGTTTTGGCATAAAAGCAGCAAAAGAAGAGAAACGTGAACCTGCAGCACATCTGAAAATGTCAAACTAAATGGGACAAAATGGGGTCTCAGAAACGGGGCCAAGCTGGAAGCAGGAGGAGCCGAGCGGCGGGGACGATCCAAACATGCAACTCCTTCAAATCCAGCCGGCTTTTGTTAGGTTTTCATTTATTTATTTATATATATTTTTAGTTGGCAGCTCAGACTTCATTGTGTGAGAACACAACGGCCATAAACTCGAGCCAATAGATGCCTGTTGCCATGACAACAGGGCGCCGGCTTTTTCTAAAATAAGACCGAGGCGGGAAAGATTAGAGAGAGGGAGCTGCTGGGGTTTCCCCCTGCAGACAGACCGACGGAGGAGGCAGCGGCTGGCATCCAACACGACCACGTCAAAAAAATAAAAGCCTTGAACATTTCAGCCGAGCGGGACACTGTAGCATCTGCTGCCTTCATCTCCTCCATTCACTTCTAATTGGAAACACAACGAGCTGATTGGTGATCATCTGATGGAAATTGGAAGTGTGAAGCGAACAATACACCAGTGTGTGGCTGTGCTGTCACTTACTGACAGAGTCGATACTACTCCAAACACTGAGACAAAAGAAATGACACATGCAGCCTCGAGCAGCTTTGTTTCCACAGCAGTTTTTATCCATTCAGAGAAAATCACAGTGCTGATCACTTTTAATTTTCAGGGTTTTATCAGAAGAGACTTCTTGTCATGGAAGCAGCGTAATGTTAGTCTGTCAAAACGGATGAATTCAGTTACAACTCTCCTTTAACCAACTCCTAAAATTTACTTCACACTGTAAAAGAAAATGTGTCATTTTAGGGATAATTTTCTCCTCGTGTGACAGATTTTTCGAGTATTTTTGCACAAAAATCTAAAAAAAAACCAACATAAAACTGACTGCAAATTTACATGGCTTACGTAAAACAACTTTACTGACAGTATATTTGTTTTTTCTCCCCCACATACAAAATGCTTTAATTACATTCACAAATGAATCATATTTTCACAAATATTCATTTTTAAATGTTTCTAAAATTCAAAGTGTATATCAATCAAACAGATCCTTCACTTAATCCAATTTTAGAAATACAGTATTTTCCGGACTATAAGCCGCTACTTTTTTCCGACGCTTTGAACCCTGCAGCTTAAACACCAGTGTGGCTCATGTATCGGTGGCACGACGCTTGTTAGCTTTTTACAAGTTAGCATGCTCCACGCCGCCGATACATTTAGCCTCGTCACATCAGACCCGGTCAGAGTGGACCCCATGAAACTGTTTGAATAAATTTAATAGTGGCTTCTCGACAGGTGCTCTCAATAGTCTGGAAAATACGGTACATTTAACTCAATTTTAATAGTTCAATTCAATTAAAAAAAAAGAATATTTGTTCAAATATAATCAAGTTATGTTTTTTTGTTGAAAAAATGAATCTAATGTTTTTTTGGTCATTTCCTTTTACATTACACATGTGTATTTGCATGTGCCTACACACATAAAAGAAAAAAAAGTGAATTACATGGAAATATTACAGTTCATAGTTGTCTATGTTTTAGATTAGATGTTTCCACCTCAGTGGCTGTAACAAGGCAGAGAAATGCTGCTCCTCAACTTTCCCCCATCGTCACATTTATCTAACTCCTGCTGGTTCGGGGGAATCAGTGCTGCAACTAATCAGCAACAAGCTCGCCACCCTCACCTCTACGTGCTCCTGGCGTCTTTCACAGCCTTGAAAACTTTTACCTTTGGCAACGTTCGTCAGATGTTGCTGCACTCGACAGTAACATCAGTGTTAACAACCAATTAGCTGCCGGCATCAGCTGAGGAGAGAGGTGGTCAGAGTCTTCCTCACTCACTCACTGCGCTCATTAGGATGAAAGGATGGTTATCACTGCAGCAGCACGTGGCCCGGTCACATGACCCACACACACACACACACACACACAAAGAGCTCAGATGCAGCAAAGAGGTTTGTTTCATCAGAAAATTAGCTTCATTAGAGTAACTCCAATCTACCTGTAGCACTAACACACACACACACACACACAGGTGCACAGGTGTGTGTCATATGCCGTTAAATAAACCAGCTGTAATGAGCCTGTCTTGTCAGAAATGTCTTTTCCTGACAGTAATCTGGTCTAAAACACTGCTAATTATCCACACTGAACTGTTCTGACAGTCTATAAAGTTTACTGAGTGTGTGAGAGACACTCTGAGAATATAATAAGGCAGGAAATCAGAAAAGTGTAATAAAAGCTGTCAAATCAAAACCTCTATAAGATCTAAAAGAGTAAATTTGGGAAATGAGGCTCGTCCGACTTGGATGAGACGATTCCTCCAAGTGCTATAAAGTTGTAACTAGTTTTAAAGAAAAGGACTTTGTAAGGTTTCTGTTTGGAGGATGAGTGCAGAGAGTAGCAGGAACACTTCTCTGACTGTGTGGTTAAAGCTGCACCAATCAATTTATTTAATGTTTTAACTGCTGACCTCTTTCATTTATCTGTGATTATCTTAACTAAACATCTTTATTGTTGTGTTAATATATGCAGTATTTTTTGGCATGCATGTTGTTCATTGATGGTTTTAAAGTTGCAGTTGTACAAATAAAGTTGAAGTGATTGACTACAGGGTTTGTTTGTAAAATCAGGAACTAATCCTTCAATATTTTCAAGTGGAAAGTTGGAAATGACGTCAGTTGAGTAATAGGAAACATTGTGAGTACTCCACACACACTCTGAGCAGCACACAACGACATGAGAGTCGACCTCCCTGAAAACAGCCCCCGGTCTTTACCTGTGACTCATCCGTCCTGATTTAGCCACATCCACCTGTTTGTCGGAGGCGTGGGAGGACAAGTGGAGCGGTGACAATACTCATAACAAAACCGGGAACGAGCAGCAGCCTGTCAACTATCGAAGCTCAACCACCTGTTCTGTGTTGTCGATACGTGTGGGTGACAGAGTTACAGCGTTTAAACTCAGAGACTGGTTATAGAAATGGACGAAGGAAGTGAGGCTCAAAAAAACTGCAATACACCCGACGGCCACTAGAGACTGGCTCCAAAAAACTCAATGGTCCGTTTTTTTTTCATTCTGATGTCAATAGCTAAAGTCAATTCTTGTTATCAGTGATCTGAGGGTCCATCAGATTTATTTATTTTATATCAAAGTAGATATTAAGCTTCAAAAAGAGTAATATTTAGGGGTGTGTTTAGTTTGTTCAACAAGCCTCCTGAGAGCAGCGCTGAAGTCCAGTCTCAGACACACTGGACCTCAGACCTTGGGTTCAAGGGTTAGACCCGCCTCCTCACTCCTTCCTTTGTATACAAATATGGTCACTTCTGGCAACTTGGCGATGTTAAAATGCCGATCTCTTGGCTTCAAAAGGGGAATCCACAAACCAACAGGTGACGTCACACTTGCTGCATTTCTACACACAGACTATGGTCTATGGTCCATGTTGCACAAATGTCCGATCTGGAAAAAGCAGTTTCTGAGGAAATGACTGAAAAACCACAGAAAAGTGTCAAACAAATGACTGGAAATCTTTTGAAGAGCTGCCATAATAAATATATTCACACAACACTGAACAACTGTGAGGAAAGAAACAGAAAACTGAAACTGTAAGAAGTGAGGATCATATTGTACATATTGTGAGTCCACTGCATCAAGAAAGACAAAGCAGCAGCAAGCTGATGAACTACAGCCACTAGCAGACCACACTGTTGCACACACACTGTCGTTTATTTTGGATCAGTGAAACATTCAGCGTCCTGCTGCCCCAAATACTCACTAGACCAACAAATGTGGATTAATCCACTACTGGAAATAGTCCCTGACAAATTCACTCCTTCTTCCTGCTTGAAAAAAAAAAAAAAAACTACAGTGACCAGCTTTGGTTTCCAGGAAATGACTGAGGTTTTACATCTTCAGCAGAAACCAACTGGCTCGGAGGTGAAAGCTGCAGAAAGACATCAGAAAATACTGAAAGATGCAAATTGATGGTTTTGCTCTTTAATGTTTTCTGTAAATAAATAAAACGCAAACAAAAAAACAAAATCCTCCACCTCCACCTCGAGGAACTTCCTGTATCAAGGACTCCCATGAAAATAAAAGTATTTATCTCAGGAGATTTGTACTTAAACTTTAAAAAATAAAAACCAGAAGATCTAAATTTCCACTCATGGATTACAGTGGCTTTGATTACAGGAATGAAAAAGGCTTTTGTGACAAAGAGTAAAAACAGACACAGATAATATCAAAGTGTCTCTTACCTTCATGAGAACCGACTCGCTGAGCTTTTCTCTGTTCACAATCTTTATGGCGACTTTCTGACATGTGACACAGTGGACGCCCAGCTTCACCAGCCCTGAAACACAAACCATAAATAACATTTAATTTATTAATTCAAAGTCTGTGTGAGTCACACTGAGGCGAGACACCAGACATTCAAACCAGGAGCAGTGGACCTGAATGAATCCATCACACCACACTCTGGGAGACCAGTCGCTGCTGGAGTCCGAATACTGGCTCTTTTTAAATACAATCTCCAGACTGCACCGAGCCAGAGCTTTGTAGACAAACAAATCCAGTCTTTTGAGGTCGTACCACGATGCATCAAGGTCCAGACCAGGCCTCTTGACCTTGAAAATACTGTGCAACAAACATGACATTGTGTTTTCTCTTTGAAAATATTTCCCAGTTTGTCAAGTTGAAGACTTCAGATCTGAACTGAACGGCACTGAGTGGAGTTTTTAATGACTGATTATGATGGAGAAATGTCTCTAAGGATTAGCTCATCACAGAAATCAACATATTTACAACCTTGTCAAAAGACTGACAGCCTCCTGTGCTGTGAAGTTTCCACTGTTTTTGTTTCACAGCGACAACACCTCCGACCAAGACGCAGCACAAACCATGCTCCAGGATTTTTATAATATCATTTTTTAACAATTTATGTTGCACACTCTCCTCTGGCAACTGAACAAGTTGTTTTCACAGCACATGACTTCATCTTCTGATCGAAATCTCCGCAAGAAAAGGCAATAAGACCATTTTCCAAAATGTGTACCTGTCCCTTTAAGAGCTGTATCTCATGCTATACAGTCATACACACATGGACACACATGAGACAGAGGACACCATTAACTATTGATTAATGATTGACCTCAGTGACCCCAAATAAAATGCCTTTAATTTAAAGACAACCGCCCAGACTCTATTACCACCCTGTTAGAGATTACTGTTTCAGGTTTGTGTTTTGAACAATCTGGAGACATTGATTGTTTTTTTGTTTTGTTTTGTTTTGAATACTACAGAGATAAAGTCCACCTGAAATAAAAGATGTTGGTTTAATCCTTTTATATCACATCGCTGGTCGTATTGGTCATATATTTACCTGATGACCTTCATCTTCTTTCTTTCATCTTAATCAACTTCAACCAATAGCATCACTCCATCCACCTGTCAATCAATCTGCTGTGAGCAGCACAGTTCACATCACCACCAGAAAACACTGACAGAGAGTAGCAGTATTAGGGCGGCTATTAGAGCAGGTCATCTATGATTGTGAGGTTGTGGGTTCGATCCCCGGCTCCTCCTGTCCACAAGTGTCCTTGGGCAAGACACTGAACCAGAAGATTCTCCCAACGCCTTGCTTGGCAGCTCTGTAGCGTTGGTGTGTGAATGTTTCCTAACACCAGATTGTTGTGTCTAAAGTACAACACATAACACAACTCACACAAACACAAGATGTCATAAATCATGAAGTATTAAAACGACACTTCTGATTTGCTCCGATCATATTGAAGTAAATCCAGAGATATTGGGGATGTTACTTTTCACCCACTACATCAGCTGGTTTGCCTTCTTTTACTGTGAGCTCTCAGTTGTGTTGACATATGGATAAAAATGCACTTGCCCTGTATTTTGCAGCTCCCAGGTCCCTGTTTCTTTGTGTACTTCTGAGAGCTCCCCTGATGAGAGCCTCACGTCCTAACAAAAATGTCAACATGCAATATCTTTATCTTATTACAGCCACAATGGCTCCATTCATCTCTATCAAAGCTCTGACACCAGGGAGTGTACTTTACTTTGTACTGAAGGTCTGTGCTGGAAATGCCACTGCGCATATGCACCTCTTCATTACCTCGCGCTGCATATATATATTTCACAGAAGATGAGTGTGGCACTTTTTTGAAAGGTGATTTCCCAGCGGGGGCTCACGAGGAAACGAGCGGCGCCGTGAGCAGCGGGGGTGTTTGGACCAATATGGCAGCCTGGGGGCTCTTTTATGTCACCAGTTAGAACGGAAACAGCTTCCCGGGCGACATTCGCCACGTCTTATTGATCTTCTTGTCAGAGAAGACTCGGGGACAGCGGTGACTGCTTACCATAACTCAGAGAGCTCTATAAAGGCTGCGCTGTATGGACTCATTCAACCCTACGAGTTATGAGCTGCTGCAGGAGAAAAGTGCGACGCAGAGACAAAGAAAACTGAACGATAAAAACTGATGTGTTGGAGGTAAAGTCCTCTCTGGTTCATGGACAAACTGTTTCATATGTTCAGACTGAAACCTTTGTGAAAGAAGAGTTTTAATAGTTTTCCACAGGAGCTGAGATCAGCTGCAAGTGTTGAAATCTTGATTAAATAATTTATATTTACAGCTTTTTCTTTATTCAATGTATCTGATTTAGTTTTCATTGTTGATTTTTTCTCATTTACTATTATTATTAGTATTTTATTATACTATTAGTATTTTATCTTTTTGACTATGTTTTGTTTTTAATCAATTTATGGAATTTTAATCATTTTTAAAGTCTTTTATTTTACGTTTTACTTTGAAAATCTATTTTAATTAATTTCTTTACGTTATTTTTTAAAAGAAAAATATTTCATCAAGTATTTGAATCTTTTCTTTTTATATA